>CM059196.1:21622803-21778994 GCA_030323885.1 Branchipolynoe longqiensis
CCACCCCCGGCCAGTCTCAATGCAGCAAAGCAGATGGAAGAGGACACTCACCATTATATAAGCAACATCACCCTGCCCACCCCAGTCAACCCTCACATAGGTTATCATCGTGCTTAGCCCTAAAGTCTTATCACTAACGAGATACGGGAGAGACGTGGATAGCGCCACAACGAGTTACTAACATGCTGTAGTTTCATAAAAAGACCTGTATTCACAACAACTATTGTAGGGCGATTGTTCCATGCCAGTCGTGCCAACGAATTGCTTTGTTAAAAAACGCGACATAAAGGAGCCTGTCCCCCACCAATAAGGGCCTAACAATGCGTCCACCGCCCAGCGCGTGCCTATTTTCTAACGAGGTATCAGTAAGCTTTTTTTTTCTTAAAATCCAAAAAACACAGAACAAGACCGAGCCATTTCAACCGCAACATGTGATCGAAAATAGATCGACATCGTTAAAACCTTTTCTTGCTGGAAATATACAAATAATTCAAAAGGTGGTGAATAGAGCGTATATGTATATATATATATGGTATAAATTTCATTTCATAAAAAGAAAAAAATGAGATTGTTCTTCCAGTATTAAGAGGTGAGGAAATACAACGTCAGTTTTGTGGAGGTCCACTCGCCCCTTTCCTACAACTGCGGCGTACAGGAAGACGGGACAGACCTCGCGAAACAATCTGAGCCTTCCGATTTCAGTTTATGAGATAACAAAATAAAAAAGGCTTATTAAAACTATCACCTGGTGCCACGCTATCCACACCCCGCCCATCAAACATTACTTGCATATCATATGACATCGACATCTCGAGATTTCACATTCAAAAAAATTGGCTCTTTTTCCTTTTTTTTAAACAGTGGACTGCACTGGACGCATTACTACTGTTACCTGAGCGGTAATATCAGCGGCAACACCACAAACCTGTCACTGTCACGGTTCGGCCATCACTCAATCACCACACACGAGTCAGGGATGAGTGCTCACTGAGCGACATGTGACGGCATCTACTGCAGCCGTCGCCATGCCCAGGACTAGCCTCACCTTAGCTCCTCAATTCACTAACAGTGACCCTTATATTCTAACGAGCTGCAAAATTTACACCTGAAACAGTTTTAGCTACTCGGGTTTTTTTTTGGTACAGTGTTTTAGGCTGCCATTGGCAGTGTTGTAGATTATAAATCTTTACTATTGGCAGTGTTGTAGAAATGGGTGCAAAGCAATCCCATTAGCAGTGTTCTAACAATAAACTTCTTCTATTGGCAGTATTTATACCACTGGCAGTGTTCTTAACAATACACTTCTGCCAGTGGCAGTATTTATATATATATAGATCTTTACCACCTGCGGTGTTCTTAATAATAAATTTCGGCTATTGGCAGTATTTATACCACTGGCAGTGTTCTTAACAATAAACTTCTGCCAGTGGCAGTATTTATATATATAGATCATTACCACCTGTGGTGTTCTTAATAATAAACTTCTCCTATTGGCAGTATTTATATATATAGATCACTACCACTGGCAGTCTTCTGACAGTTAAACTATTGGCAGTATTTATATATAGATCTCGACCATTGGCAGTGTTCCAGATACAAACTACTATTGGCAGTCTAGATATGGGTGCAAACAAGTACCATTGTAGTTCTTACTTTTAGTTGGTTGAGTTTTACGTCCTGGTAACATCTAATGTCATCAGGACGGCCTTACTTTTAATTGGCTAATTACTTACTGCATGCATGTTGCACCGTGAACACTCGCCCCCACTTCCTGTACCAAACCTATACCACACATCACCCTTACACTCTCCCGATTGAGCCTCGAACTGAACATGCATGAATCTAATTTAACAAGCCTGTCCCGTTCCTATCCCTGTGCCCAGTTCCGACCACCTCGCACTCATCGCCCTCTGGGACCCGCATTGCCAGCTAGCTCTCGTTCTCTAAGACTACCAAGACATCAAATCTATCTTTTAATTTGAGATTCTCACCAAGGCCACACCGTCATTCGGGCGCACAGTACATTACACAAAACATTCGGTAAAAAGCATCTTCATAGACAAAAAGTGCTGACCACTTTATAAAACATCCAGCTCAGTAGTATATATGGTCCAAGCACATACAATAAATGCAAGTCCCAATAATTACAGCATATTTCACAGATGTGGTAAAAAATACATACATACAATCCCCGCCACTTAACCCGAGGCCCTGACCCCTGACCCCGTAGTACCTAACTCGCAATACATAGGAGCCGTCCCCCAGTGACGGGAGCGAGGATTCAAAATAATTCACACCAATGCGCCCAACGTATCTCTCGCCATGTTGATTGATTACAAGCATCAGTCTTTACCAAAAAGAACCCTATCATTACGAATATACTCTTACTCTCTAAGTCTTATTCCCTAAATCTTAATAGTATTATTATTAATATTATAGCACACCTGCACCACACTGCCGTCCACCACGGGCGCCGCCGCCGTCACCACCAGCTCCCGCCGCCGTGGCCCCTACACGTGGCCGAGGCTCTCCGGGGTGGGGGGTGGGGTGAGCGGCTGGTGTACCACGTCGTACAGGTCGCCGTGCGTCAAGGGAGGGCCCATGTGACTCATCATGCGTTGATGAGTGATGAGCACCTTGGAGGGCGGCGTGGCGCGCGGGCTCAGCGACACAGTCGGCGTGCCCATGATCTTGCGCGAGCTCTGCGGCAGCGGGCGCTTGTAGGCGACGGGAGTGCGGTGGTGGTAGACGGCGGCGGCTGCGGCGGCGGGTCCAGCCATGTTGGCGGCCGCTTGTTGGACGAGCTGCTGCTGGTGGGCGTGGTGGTCCGAGTGCGCTGTGGCCGTCGAAACGGTGGCGGGGGGCGGCTGCATGATGGCCGCGGTGCCCAGGGTCGGATCAACATAAGCCGGTCGCATAGGGTCCATAACCATACTGCCCTGAAAAGACGGCATTCCTATAGCTGACAGACATTGGGTGCGAGTGGGGGTGGGTGGAGGGGGCGCGGCAACACGGGCGACTCAAGCAGCGAAAATGGCTCCATGTGCACTGGGATTACATGAGGTATAAACTACGTAAAAAGGAAAGTTTATTTAAGGACGCCTCTAGAGCACATTGATTTGTTGTATCATTGGCTATTAGACGTCAAACATATGGTCATTCCTACATTTCTTTGGAGGAAACCCACTGCCACTACATAGGCTACTCTTTCCGATAAGCAGCAAGGGGTCTTTTATATGCACTTTCCCACAGACATGATAGCACATACCACAGCCTTTGATAAACTAGTTATGGACCACTGGTTCCAACAGAAAATATCCCAAACTGTGCATAAACTACTTTTGCAAATATTATGTACGTAATTCTCCTGCCTTGTTATTATATTTTTCTATTCTTTTTGCATCTACTTATACAACCTCCTTTTGATGTTTCCTTGGGTAGTTCGGTTACTGGAGGTGGAGGGGTGGGAGTGCAGCCTAGAGAGCTATAGGTCTGCCCTCAAGCAGCTCCCCTAATTCTCCTGCCATCGAGGTGATGCCTCACTCCCCTACCATCTGCCCATTCCGCCTTCAATTTTGCTCATGTAATGGTAGGTCTTTAGGGCCAGCCAGTCTTAGGGACGATCCATTACCTATATTGTCTTCTAATTTGCTATGGAAGTAATTAATGTCATTAACGGCCAGGCAGCCTGGCTGGACACACCCGGTCGGCACTGATGTCGGGACCGAGAAGTCTCACTCTCCCTGTACGTGGAGCAGTCACGTGACACAGAAAATGTACGCTGTCTTATTCCCCTGCCCCACACACAGCAACGCACTGTCCATGACTAAGAACCCCCCCCCCGACAAACAATGCTTATCGCATAACACAGTAAGCCGTGTGCATTATAAGTTAGCTAGCGTCCCCTTGAAGTCTATACGTAGACATTCTGAAAAATAGATGTCAATTTCAACACCAGATCGGGGGGGGGGGGGGGGGAGGGGGCGGAGACATCTGCACGAGTTTGGTTGTTTTGTTTTAAGTAATGGGATAATCTCATTTTCAATACGGTCAAAAGCTAAATGTAACATTGACCACTTAGTTCATCATGAGTTGGCTAGCACAGTAGTAGCCCCCTGAAGGCTATACATAGAAATTCTGAGTAATAAATGTCAATTCCAACACCAGATCGGGGAGGGGGGGCACTTGTATAAGTTTGGTTGCTTTAAATAACAAGATAATCGAATTTCCAATACGGTCAAGAGCTAACTGCAACATTATCCACTTAGTTCTTTGGGTGCACATATATAATCCATTTTCGCCATTATCATTGTCACAAATTCAAACGTTTTCAACGAGTCATGGCAGAGAAGCTACCATTCTATCTAACGCATGTAAAGTCATTGTATCGATCATGCATGCTGTGCACACACAACTACAGTAGCCGAAATTTGCAAGCAGCGCTACAGATAAACGCTAATTAAATTGGGCTTCACAAATAAAATGGGAATGCAAAACGGAAACGGTCACTCAGTTAAATTAGGCCAACACAAAGATCAAGTTGCGTTGGTGGGAAATTTGTCGGGTGATTACGGCAGGTCAGGTTCACTTTTATTAAATACATTAATTACGGTATTTACATTAAGGTTGAACTACATAATTCAGATTAATTTACGAAATAAATTAAAGATCACATCCTGTGTTGGTTATTTAATTGTGAAACGGCATCTGAACTTTTTTCTTTGTTGTGGCCTTATGAAAAAATACCCATGCATTTAATTGAGTCATGCGCGATCATAACAAGTTCAGTCTTGATGCCCGTTTCCATTAAATAGTGACAAGGCGGCATGCACTTGGTGACAATCGAATGGCCGTGCGGTTAACTAGAACTACCTCCCTCAAACTGGTCCATACTTGTATATTCGCCCTGTACTTGAGCTTAAACCACATCACTATCATAATGGTTCAGTAAAGCATGCAGAAGACTTAAAAACGTGTTAGTAAGAACTGACAAATAAGACTCAAAACATGTGACATACCCTTCTTAAATTGCCATTCATGGCCAACTAAAACAAATATGCACAGGCTTTGGTTACCAAGTGCCGGAGTGTTCACATTAAAGGTAAAAGGCATCAAAACTGGATTATTTGTGATAGGGTATTTTAAATTAAAAGCGTAGGGGATTTTTTTGTGTGGAAGAAATCCAGTTTTCATAACGCTCCTACTTTAATATATTTACGGGATGAACATTTAAAGCAGTTTTGTCTTCGTCGACGGGGACATGCCATTGGAGAAGGTGAACATAATAACGTTATATTGCAACAGGGAAAACAAAGAATATATGATTAAGAAAAAAATGTATATATAGACAAGAAGCTGCGTATTACAAATTAACTTCACATAACCACTTTTTAAACTCGAAAATAAACTTTTTTTTAATTTAAAAAAAAAAGAAGAGAAAGAAAAGCAATAATGTTCTTCCAGTTAGTAGACAGAACTAGATAAAGAGTAGGGGCGGCTGTAGCCGTGCTGCTGGGTGGGGCGGGACGTAATGGATGATGATCCTACCTCAGCAGGTGCCGCCTCCATCATGCTGGCGTCCAGGTCGGCCTGCTGCGGGTACGTCGACGTGGCGGCGTGCCCGTACATGTCGGGGGTTACTGTCGGGGGGATGGTCGGGTACGCCGGGTAGGCGAGCGCCGCGGCCGGGCTCTGTCAGGTGCAGCAGACACGGAGGTCAGATGAGAGGCTGCCCCAAAGGTTCACACAACCACCCCGCCTTACACAACACGGTGCCGCACTAAAGGAAACGTGGCTACACACACTGGGGGTACGGTGGGTGGGAGGGAGGGGGGGGGGGGCGTGGTAACATCATAGGGCTCGGCTTGTTGCCTACACCGATCAATATATATAAATATGTATTATATATATATGAATGAACATACACACTACACATGTTGGAAGGAGTACAAGTGACGCTTTGCTGTCACTGGCTAGGGAGCAGAAAAAAGTTCGTGTATTTTCTTCAAGTGGGGGTTTCGCGAAATTGTAAAATGTGAAATTGTGAAGCGTTGCCCTCCTTAATTAAGAAGTGCATTTCACGCAAATTTCAGGAGTTATCACTTTTGCTTAAATGCCCCCTTCGTTCTAACCCACCATAAGTAAGCTCCTCCCAATTTAGCATAATTTTGTTTAGCCTATTATGAATAGCATCAACGGGTAGAAAAGAGGATGGGGGATGGGTAGACTTCCTACCCAGGACATTCCAAGCTGCAGTTATTGGTCATCCTACTTGGGTTCACCTTAATTTAATTTATATCAAGACCCAAACCCCGAACAACTTAACTCTGAACTGAAGTGCAAAAACCACATCACACGTCTAAACACCCATGAACGAGAACTTTGTATGCTGCTAGTAGAGACAAAGGGAAAAATAACATTAAACAATTGAATTTTGTGCCCAAACAACTTGCTCCTTGCCAATATCACACCAATTGTGTTACACAGAAAGCAAGTTCGAAACGACTGGTAAAAACAAAATCTCCAACGAGATGAACAAACTTGTGTTTGGGCACAAAGTCCACACAACATGCATCACCAGTTTTAAACAAATGCACTGAAACGGAAAACTGTAAGTCGGAGACGATTCTACAGTCAATCAACTGTCCACAGCAAGTTGGTGCATGGTGTGGGCAACCAACCCGTGTTTTCTGCATCAAGAAACAATATTCGGCACATTAATTGCAATTAGGGGACTCTGAAAAGGCGAATATCATAGAGTGCGCCTGCCCTGCCACCGGCAGGTTCCCTGGGTGCCCGCGAGGTGGCGGCTCCAGTCTCAACCAGCCTTTCCTGACATCAAAGACGCCCCAGTCCTACGCTCTTCTACTGAACCGCATCATTTAATTTTACTTTTTTAATATTTTGGTTATTGCATTAAGAATGTTGCTTAATACGAAAAAAAAATGTCCGTCTACAAAATTTGGAACAATTTTGGGTGTGCTTGTTTAATAATTTTCTGATGAATTTTGCTATTAAAAAATAGTTTAAAGCATTCGAGTCCAGGATTTGTGTGCTTCAAATATGCTTCTGTCATGTATGGATAATTTGCTAAAATTGTGTCTACTAATTAGCTTGGAAGGGGTTGAGTATTCCTTGTCTAATGTAATTTGTTCACTGCTCATCTCAATTAAATCCAAAATTTCCATGACAATGCAGTCAGAAATCATGCAAATCGTCTTTTCAATATACTCCATTTAAAACAATTTTAGAAAAGGATAAGGAGAGGATTTTCGCTTCATGTACTTTTTTTTTTTTTTACATATTAACTTGCACAGAGGACGAAACCAATTCAAACAGTCGTATAACAGTTTGTGGACCAACTGAACGCAGAACAAATATGAAAAAACCATACCCAAGACAAACGTCTAATATTACAGAGCCCTAGCTGCCAACGTGGACAGGTAGAACGTGAAACACCAACCAACAGAAAGCGCTACCAAAAGGACGGAACAAAAATGAAAGAGAAGGAGGCGGTAACATGCAGGAAGAAGATGATAAAGAGGAGGACAAGCAGGAATGGAGCGGTCGGCTCTTACCGCGGCTCGCCCAGGCTAGGGCTGTGGTCTGTGAGGACTGGGGCCCAGACGGCCCCCCACTGCTCGCGTTTCTACCATGTGAGGGAAGGCTGACTGAGATAGGGGCCCTGTGGAGAGGGGGCAGCACTAAGTCAGTTTGATGCAGGCGCTGCTTCTACTGTTAAACACTAGGGGGCGCCACGTGGCGACGCCCGCCACCTCGTGCACCCGCCGATATGGAAGCAGGACCCGTACACAAGTAATGTCCTAATCGAGACCAGTTGCAACTATCAAATTCAAGTTCACAAAAATTTAGCAAGAAATTAAAGAGCGGCACAACAATAAAATAATGCCGATGGCAAAAATTGTTAATTTTTATTCTTTTGGCTTGTTGGTCTTATAAAATAAATTATTTTGTGCATATAATTTAGTTAAATGGAGTGATTTTGACCCCAATTTTTTTTTTTTTTAAAGGCCAATCTGTTAGAAATTAGCTTTTGTTGGCGCGATTTTAAATATAACGCAAAATAATGGGGCAATGCTTGCAAATGTCCGTTGACAAGTACCCAAAATATGGAAAATAAACACTGAATAAATCATGTGGACAAATTGTGTATGAATCAAAACAGGATATAGCGGTGTACACAGAAACGCAGAAAGCAAACTTTGGCCACATCTACTCATTTGTTTCATCAAATTTTGAAACCGTGATTATAAATATAATCCAGATAGTTTCCTGATGATGCCTCCTCATGTCTCTGGTTGAGTTCATTTCTAGGTAGTTGTGGTCGAGTCATAACAGTTCTCGCATAAATCATACGTTGATATTACATCCATGGAATGAATGAAACATTTAAACCAAAGACCTTTACACAATAGTTTTCAGTCACCTTATGTGCATGCACTCACTACATAAAAGGTTGGTCTTTTAAAAGCGAGACTTGATCATGTGCAAACACCAAGGTTCATGGCTGTGACAAATACCATTACATGTACATGAAGACTTACCCTCTTCAAGCCTATCCAGGAAGCAATTAACCGAAATCAAAGAAGGCATCGGCGTAAGGTTCAGTTGCATTGGTTTGGTTTTATACAGTTGAGCGTGGCAGAACACGTCTACATGTCAAGCACACAACTTTCAGTTAACCAATCAATCAATTTACCCCCAATAACCCTTTCACTAACTTCATTACAGCACACGTAACAAGTTTAAAAATCAGTGCAAAATAAAACCAATAAAATAGCTAAAATTAAGGATGCAAATAGACTACTAATGGCTGAAAATAGTCACTGTTAACCCAAAACAAACCCTTTTAAGAACCCATTCCCCCCCTCCCCCCTCCAACAGTTACCTTTTAAAACCATCACAGAACGCCACCCATATTACCTAGATGACTAGTGCATTCAGATCAATAAGAGCCCCAGTTAACAGCTTCACGTGGAGCCCCGTTCCACGTGAAGGAGCAGCCCTCACCTGTGCAGTCCACCGCCACTGGCTCTGTGCCGCCGCCGCAGTCCACTGTGCTGCCGGGGCTGCCGTCTGGGGGCAGAGCATTGGCATTTAGTTATCACAAATCTAACACATCTGGGTTGTACTGTACTTCTCATTCTCCATATGGTAATCCTGCCTCGGCAACAGCACTTGGGAATTTAATCAATTACAGGGTCCGTACACGTGTGAAGATATGGAATTCAAATGTTATTTCAAGGCTTTTCAAAGTCTTTGATACAAATTCAAAAATATTTCCATTTGGATTTCAGGAAAAAATTATGAATGAAGATTTTGGACTAATTTAGATCAGTGGGGACAGTTTAATGGAATTCAAGGATTTTCAAGACTAATTACCCAAAATAGGTTAAATTCAAGGCCTTTTAAGGCCTTGAAATGGGGAAAATGAAGTTTTCAAGACTTTCCAGGCCTCGTACGGACCCTGCTATTATATCAACTACAATTGGAGAGTGATGGCATATACTGCAGTGCTAAATCTAAATCAACCAATGAAATTATACACCAAGCTCAGTCGTTATATTTAATAAATGACAGTCGGCAATAGGGACAAGCATATCCAAGGTTTGCTTGCATATTTATATAAACTAGCTTGTTGGGGTGCACAGTCTACCGGACACAGGTTGTGAGCCATACTTATTTACCAGTATTGAAAGCAGATGTGCCATGCTCTGCAATGGACTGCCCTAGCGCAGTATATATAACCTGACAACTTTCGCTCTATTTATTTTCTCACTGAATCTTAAGAGCTACATCGGTAAATAAAACACGCTTCTAAAAATAGACTTTGGTGCTTCGTTAACATTTATTTTTAGCAGATTGACACGGCAGTGAATCCAGTAGAAATGAAATCAAGTCAGTATCTGCACTGGGGGTGAAATAAACGTGGGAACTATTTGACCTATCATAGGGTGGTCTATTTTGGAGTGAGTAAATAATTGCTTGAAAGAAGAGAGACTGACGTCTGTGCATTTTAACAGCTGGTTCTGATGCAGGCAGCGTTGCAGTCCAGACACAAATTTAAAAAGAGCTCCCTATGCAATGAATGTCTGCCTTTTCCTCCTTTTTTCCTCCATAGAAAACAGTTGAGCATAATACCCTTAAAATTAGGTTTTAATCTTGGAGCTTCATTTGATGGGTATTAAATAAATGTCCTTTAGCTGGAATCTCATTCGGATTATACCTATTCAGTTTCAATTTCCCCTTTTCTACATCTACGACATGAACTTAAGCCTAGCACTCCTCTCACTATCTACCCCTAATCATTAGCAGAGGAACATTTGAACAAACAAAAACAATGGGAAACTTTAAATTAATAGTAGCAATTTTCAAAGAAAAACATACAAGCCGGAAATATACATGTTATACTCGTTTTATATAATGGGGTAATACAGTATACACCATGCCTTTTACCCACATGATAGGTACCAAATGTTGGTGGGGAGGTTATCAGTAATTGCCAATTCACGCTAGAGAATTATATGGGTAAACATACTGCTCAAAATAGCCGCACAGTCCGCGTCATAAGCTATTAGAGTATGTGTTGATATGCACACTAGGATATGGCTAAGTAAATACCACAAGTGCCCATTAAAAACTAGATGGGGACTGAGTGCGCAACCACATTAAATAATATATAAACTTACTAGGTAGAAACTAAATGACTGCAGGAACATTAAACGAGGACTCCATGCATGGGAGCAGGGATGAAAGTGGTATCCAGCAAAGAACCCACAGACCTCAAGACCAGATCATTACAGACATCGATATAGGACTACGTGCATGGGAGCAGGGATGAAAGTGGTCTCCAGCAAAGAACCCACAGACCTCAAGACCAGATCATTACACAGACAGCGATATAGGACTACATGCATGGGAGCAGGGATGAAAGTGGTCTCCAGCAAAGAACCCACAGACCTCAAGACCAGATCATTACACAGACATCGATATAGGACTACGTGCATGGGAGCAGGGATGAAAGTGGTCTCCAGCAAAGAACCCACAGAACTCAAGACCAGATCATGACACAGACATCGATATAGGACTACGTGCATGGGAGCAGGGATGAAAGTGGTCTCCAGCAAAGAACCCACAGACCTCAAGACCAGATCATTACACAGACAGCGATATAGGACTACATGCATGGGAGCAGGGATGAAAGTGGTCTCCAGCAAAGAACCCACAGACCTCAAGACCAGATCATTACACAGACATCGATATAGGACTACGTGCATGGGAGCAGGGATGAAAGTGGTCTCCAGCAAAGAACCCACAGAACTCAAGACCAGATCATGACACAGACATCGATATAGGACTACGTGCATGGGAGCAGGGATGAAAGTGGTCTCCAGCAAAGAACCCACAGACCTCAAGACCAGATCATTACACAGACAGCGATATATGACTACATGCATGGGAGCAGGGATGAAAGTGGTCTCCAGCAAAGAATCCACATAACTCAAGACCAGATCATTACACAGACAGCGAATTTTGACGAAAACACAGATTTCCCCCCATGTCAAGGATGAAAGTGATCTCTGGGAAAAAAAGCGGAAATGCGAATATTCTTCCATAGGTTTAGCACTGTCAGGGAATCGCGGAAAATTTCCGCAAGTCTGGTTTCATATATATTGGTATACGCTGATAGTGCTACATGTATGGTAGTAGTATAAACTGACAGTGCTGCGGCGTTTGGAGCATTCATCAGAGGTATACGCTGATAGTGCGGCGGCATCTGCAGCACGTATTAGTATAGATCTACGCTGATGGCGCTACACGATTGAAAAATCCCGGAAATCCGCGGTATCCACGCATTGTGGAAAAAAGTCGGAAGTCATGTTACAATTATCTTTGTTGTGCTTATATTATCACCCATACCTAACTCTTTCTTTGGGATTTATGTTCTAGCAAGATCTAAGGTAATAAAAGAACAGGATTTAAACTATCCAACTGTTGTCATATAGACTACATCCTGATTTATTGGAATTTTGTTTAACGTTAATTGGTAAATACAAATCGCAGAAATCCGCAAAACCGGATATCTTTCATCCCCGATGGGAGAGATTTAAATTTGCATGGTCCGATGAAATGCATGTTTTTCAAAACCAAAACACTTCTCTAAATTTGGTTCTATATATCCAACTTCCATACTAGTGCATTAGTTAAGGATTGGGGACAGACTATAAAGAATAATCAGTGAATTTATTACCTCATTACCTTAGACACCAAATTTGAGACTGGAACACTCATTAAGCAATTAGGTCAATCTCGTGGCCTAATTAGCCAGACCCTCATTCCAAGTACCATACGTAAGAGGGTCATCGCGAGATTTCAATACACATCATGGCTTGAGGACTTTTGGAAAGCTTGTCAAAAGTATTTTGGGTTCTTTCAGCTCAAATTGCTTCAAAACTAGCCATTTTTCATCAAAATTTTATTTATCTCAAAAATAAAATAAAAATTCAAATGCCATCGGACCATGCAACTTTAAATAAACAATGAGGACAAGGTGGAAACCGATTTAATTGATTAACACTTACGACGAAAGCTTTACAACAAAGAATGCAAATGCGTTAATATCACTCTGGTGGGCGAAACACTAGGGGGGGGGGGTATGTGGCCGGTGGGGATTGAATGAAAACACAAGAGAAATAGAAAAGTTTCAACTTACAGAGTATGTACTTACGGGAGACTGGTAGGCATACCCAGGTTGCGACACAAACATGGGCTGTGACGGCATCATCATGGGATACGCTGGCTGCAAGCATCAACAGTAAACACTCAGCCTCCAACTTCAACTCAAGTAGAAATCCCGAAGGCTATTCTGCGAATCATGTGCTTTGAACAAGGTACATACGAAGCAGGCTGGATACTACTCCTTTGACTGTTACATTAACCATTGTTTCACTTCTTTGAGGTTTACAACAATTGCCACATAACATGAAGTGAGTAAGGCCTAAATGCCAGGATTGAAGATCAATTTAATCACCCCCACCCCTACTATCCCGTTAGACTACACACAACAAAAGATAAAAGTTAGAATAAATTCCTCCCAAGTCCATCTAAAGCAATTACTCCCCCAATACCCCACCCCCTATATAATAATGTGCCTGTGCATTACAAACAATTTCAGGTTCATGACTGCTTATAAAAAATAAAAACACCAAAGGCTTTTCAGCGAATAGCTATACTGCAATTCCCTAACAGTAGAAGACAATGTAAGTGCAAATCGAGAGGGGTTTTCTTGAAGATCTATACTGACTATCATGGATAAGTCTGAATAGTCTTGTTTTCACCATTAGACGGCTGGCTGATAGAAAGCCCAAACCTACACTTTTACTGAACCAAGGGGTTTTTAAGCTCCCACACCACAGAGACATGGTATGAGAGCAACTGGCCTTTGGCTTTGATGATGCTGTATGTTATGCACAGCGGTGGAAATCCAAATTGGCAGAGATGATGATGATATGGTTTTGCTAAGAGGCATTTCTACATGACGAACTCGATCGAAGGTTCTGCTGTGCGAGGCCTGTTGGCTAGAGAGGAAATAGACACTAACACTTTGGAATGTGGTGGGAGCAGTCTGCACACTAGGAACAGCTGTTGGGTTCTTATCCCTGCCCATCAGGCATCACATTGCAGGCTTCCTCCACAACAAGCCTGTGAACACTGCCGGGTTGTGTTGTGACTGATGAGCGGATAGCGAGGAGAGGGGGGGGGGGGGGGTGGAAAGAAGGGGGGAGTGGAGAATGGGACGGGGAGCGAGGAGAGCGAAGCAAGAGTGAGAGCGGAGGGGGGGGGGAAGGGTAGTGGGAGGAGGGGATGGAGAGGAAGCAGGGGTAGGAAGAGAAACAGGATGGATGGATGGATGGGAAAGGGGGCGGGGGAGGAGGGGGAAGGGGAGGGGAGGATGGGGAAATGGGAAGGGGAGGGGGCAGAGTGAAGGGGAGGGGAATGGGATGGGAGATGAGGAAATGAGATGAAGAGGGGGAGGAGAGGATGGGGGGAGGAGAGGAGGCGGGGAAGGCGAAGGGGAATGGGAGGAGAGGGGAGGGGAGGAGGGGAATGGGAAGGGAAGGAATGAGGAAAGAGATGAGAGGGGAGGAGAGGATGGGGGACGAGAGGAGGCGGGGAAGGCGAAGGGGAATGGGAGGAGATGGGAGGAGAGGGGAGGATGGGAATGGGATGGGAGATGAGGAAATGAGATGAAGAGGGGAGGAGAGGATGGGGGACGAGAGGAGGCGGGGAAGGCGAAGGGGAATGGGAGGGGAATGGGAGGAGAGGGGAGGAGAGGGGAGGATGGGAATGGGATGGGAATGGGATGGGAGGAGATGAGGAAATGAGATGAAGAGGGGGGGGGGGGAGGAGGCAGGGAGGAGAGGAGGCGGGGAGGAGAGGAGGCGGGGAGGAGAGGAATTCGGGGAAGAGAGGAGGTGGGGAGGAGAGGAGGCGGTGGAAGAAGTAGGGCACGGGATGCCACTGGATACGGGGTGTGGAGGAAATGAAGTTGGAGTAAGGATCATGGTGCTATCATGTACACATATGGGCTGCTGATGTGTCCGTGTGGGCAGGTCAAGGTGACACATGTTTACTACAGACGTTCCACAGATGGTTACTGGTTCGTAGCGCCATCAACTGATGCCAACGTAATACCGGCCACCAGTCTCACCAACACGTGTACATTAAACCTACTACTCTCACCAACATCCAACGTATTAAATGCCAAACATTACTTCATCCCATTGTCAAATTAATTTTCTGTCCATCCAAATTAGGATTAATCAGTCTTTTTTGTTCCGTTTTGAATTTGTAACATTAAATACACCACAAACAGAGTTGTTATTCAGCAATGCACCTCCTGGTAAGCAGTTAATTTTGCTAAGCTCGACACAAGGTCGCTATAGTTACGGTGAATGAAGACCCCTTGCTTCTTACATTTCTAAATGTGTATTTAATTTGAGGAAACATGACCAGACCCAGAGCATTCAAAGTAACCTATGTAAAAGGCGGTAGGTGTAAAATGTAAAAGGGGGTAGGTGTAAAATGTAAAAGGCGGTAGGTGTAAAATGTAAAAGGCGGTAGGTGCAATCGCCATACTTAAAGTTTAACAGACCTCAAGAATGAAAGTCGGGTAGTTCCACGAAACTTATGTACAGATGTAGATTCTAATATAAATCTAAATTCACTGTACTAGCAGGAGCCCGACATGTTTTATATCAATTACCTCAAGGCCATTACTGACCTGTAAACCTTCTCCCCCGAACTTCCGCAGGGTAAACACCATTCCATGTGGGCGTGGCATTCATCCAACATTTGACCGGTGTCTACATGTACCAGGGATGAAAGTGTCTCCGGGGAAAAAAAAGCCGAAATGCTGATATTCTCCCATAGGCTTAGCATTGTCAGGGAATCGCTGAAAATTCCCGGAAGTCGGGTTTCATACATATTGGTATACGCTGATAGTGCTGCAGCGTTTGAAGCACATATTAGTAGTATACGATGATAGTGCTCCGCCATTTGAAGCAGGTATTAGTAGTATACGCTGAACCTGCTGCGGCGTTTGACGCCATTAGTAGAATACACTGCTAGTGCTGCGGCGTTTGCACCACATATAAGTATACACTGATGGTGCTGCAGCGTGAAACAACGTATTGGTTGGTTGGTGGAGTTTTACATCTAAGGTCATACCAGGATGGGCACAACGTATTAGTATACACTTATACTAGTTATAGCTACAGGAAAAATCCCGGAAATCAGTGAAATCGCGGAGATCTTTCATCCCTGAATGTACATACTGCGTTGCTCATATCACGTCACTTCCACTCACTTTGTAGCCACGACTGGCCTTTGAGAGTTGAAAAGAAGGCCAGTGGTGTAGGAGTTAGTGGTGGGTAGGTCGCCCCCCCCCCCCCCAACCAACCCGAGAACTACATAACCAAACACCAACTGTCGGCGAACTAGAGGCCCGGTGCCGTCAACAAGTCAACCTTATCAGTAGAGCACCACCATAGTTTGGAGACTCGCAGCTGAGCTCCTTAATACCCCTGTAACACTACGACACAATGAGCCAACGTGGTCATTTTTCGTCATTACGTTGGGTTACGTCATGATGATGTCAGAATGACGTCGAGCTACGTCACATTACGTCAAGGTTTTGGACATGTTCAAAACTTTCGACGTAGCTCGAACGTAAGGGTTTACGTTCGCCGTACGTTCTGTTCACGTTCAGTAAACGTCAATGACGTTAAACAGACGTTATTCCAACGCTGCTCACTACGTTCAACTACGTTCCACTACGTCGACCCACATTAAACCGAGTGCAAATGGCCAGGTGGCGTAATGGGACCATCAGGAGAACATGCATTCAACGTACATTCAAAGTCTCATGACGTAGCTAACGTCACATAACATTCTTCTGGCGATGGAATAACGCTCATAACGTTCCGTGAGCATAGTGACGTTGTCCTCTCTCGTTGAATGACGGTATCACTACGCTTTACCGACGTTACGCTCTCGTCCACTACGCTGCATCCACGTTCAACTTGTACCCAAATTTGCATACTACGCCGAGAAGTTCAACGTTCTTCACGTTCTCCCTACGCTGACGTCATTACGTCGTAGTGTGACAGGGCCATAACATGGCATATAATGTCAGGAGAAAGATCTGAAAAAGGGCACCGTGCTAGCAGACACTGCTGAAACATGCCAGTTCTTAACACCAAGTGCCCTTTTCATAGAAGTTCACACCCGTCACGCACATACACAGACACACTGGATGAAAGCGATCGTGGAGAAAGGTGGGAATTGAAGGCGAGGTGGGTGATAATACGGTCAAGACAACAATGGCGGACCGTTCCTCAGGGATAATCTGTACTGACTGATCAGAAGAATGGAGCTAGGGGAGTACTAACTATGTGAGGGTATTGAATGAAACCTGACATCTGGCTTTTTTTCTGAGATTTACTTTCCGCGAAAATCAAAGCCCACTCAGTACAGGGATAGAGTTGAATGTTTCAAGTAATCCTTGGCATTTAGTGGCATTTAAATATTGCAATCATTCTTTAACAAAAGAAAAAGCCAAATTACTATATATCAAAATAACAGAAATCCACGAAATCGCGGAGGCCTCTGGTACATAGATGCATACATAGCAGTGCCCGAATAACAAATATTAAAACATATTTTTGAGCCTTGAAAGATTATAGCGTTTTATATACTTGTTAACTCCTAGTCTTATTACCAACATTAATTGCTATTGGGAGGAGCGGGAAGTGAGGGGGGGGGGGGAGGAAGGGAAGTGAGGAGGGAGAGGGAAGTGAGGAGGGAGAGGGAAGTGAGGGAAGAGGGAAGTGAGGGGTAGAGGGAAGTGAGAGGGAGAGGGAAGTGAGTGGGAGGGAGAGGGAGTGAGGGGGGGGAGGGCAAAGTGGTTGGGGGGGAGAGGGAAGTGAGGGGGAGATGGAATGTGAGGGGGGGAGAGGGAAGTGAGGGGGGGAGAGGGAAGTGAGGGGGGAGGAGGGAAGTGAGGGGGGAGAGGGAAGTGATGGGAGGGGGAAGGGAAGTGAGGGGGGAATGGAAGTGAGGGGGGAGAGGAAGTGAGTGGGGTGAGAGGGAAGTGAGAGGGGAGAGGGAAGTGAGAGGGGAGAGGGAAGTGAGAGGGGAGAGGGAAGTGAGAGGGGAGAGGGAAGTGAGAGGGGAGAGGGAAGTGAGGGGAAGAGGGATAGTGAGGGGGGAAGGGGGTGAAGGAAGTAGGGTGGGGAGAGGGAAGTGAGGGGGGAGATGGAAGTGAGGGTGGAGAGGGAAGTGAGGGGGGGGGAGAGGGAAGTGAGGGGGAGAGGGAAGTGAGGGGAGAGGGAAGTGATGGGAGAGAGGGGAGAGAGGGGGGGGGGGAGATGGAAGTGAGGGGGGGGGAGATGGAAGTGAGGGGGGGGAGATGGAAGTGAGGGGGGGGAGAGGGAAGTGAGGGGGAGGAGAGGGAAGTGAGGGTGGAGAGGGAAGTGAGGGGGAGAGGGAAGTGAGGGGGGAGGGAAGTGAGGGGGGAGAGGGAAGAGATGGGGTAGATGAGCGATAAGGTAGATGAGAGATGCGGTAGATGAGAGATGACCAATTTAGTGATGCACTCACCGTTTGTGGGGTGACCTGGGGTTGGACACACTGGTAGCCGCCATCCTGGGGATGGAAGATCGCCATTCCATTCTGGTAGGTGTACGGCACCCCGTTACTAAACATCACCGAACCAGGTGACACGGAGGGCTCTGTACAAACACAAGACACAGCTTCCGTTAGAGACACGCACACTTCACGTTACGGTAACAGTTTGTAGTCTTAGAACAGCTCCCATTAAATAAAACTAGCACTGCAAAGTTTCTAGCTGTCGGAACAGTTTGGTAAACAACTACATCTAATTTGTCCTTACCTGGAATAAATGATTATTTTAATAGAACAAGTTATGGTTGATTAATAGATGGTAGACGTCTTAATGGTGATACTGCCAATGTGTACTATCACCCACAGTATCTCCTAACATCTGCTGCACCTCCGTTTAATCTTGCAGATGTTGCTTCACACTACACAGGCTTTCTTTAACCCTCAGATAGTTTTCCAACACCCCCCCCCCCCCCAAACCCCGTTGAAAAACAATTGACCTTACATAACATTCGTTAAAGGCGCTGTCACATTACGGCGTATGGCGGCGTAGCGGCTTACGTCATATACGTCGCCATACGCTACGCATACGCTACGCATACGCTACGCATACGCTACGCATACGCTACGCATACGCTACGCATACGCTACGCATACGCTACGCATACGCTACGCATACGCTACGCATACGCTACGCATACGCTACATACGCTACGCATACCTACGTAGTTTACGCATACGCTACGCTACGCTACGCATACGCTACGCATACGCTACGCATACGCTACGCATACGCTACGCATACGCTACGCATACGCTACGCATACGCTACGCATACGCTACGCATACGCTACGCATACGCTACGCATACGCTACGCATACGCTACGCATACGCTACGCATACGCTACGCATACGCTACGCATACGCTACGCATACGCTACGCATTGCACGCATATGCTACGCATACGCTCGCAGCCGCCAGTGCCGCAACAACGCGGCGTATGTGAAGCCTATGATGCATACGCCGCCATACGCTTTCATAAATCCGTCCGTCCAAATTTTTTTGTGCATGCTCAAAAAAACGCGACCTATGAGGGCGTATGGCCCATACTGTCAAAAAATGTCACAGCACGCTCCCATACGCTACGCATACGCTACGCATACGCTCTTCATACGCTCAAACACACCCGAAAGTGGCACCCGATGGCGTACGTAGGTTTTCAATACGCTCCCGCCATACGCCGTAATGTGACAGCCCCTTTACATTTGAAAATTAAAGCAGCCTCTCGCAACAATAATGTTATATTGGAAACATTAAATCCACGTGGATCTTCCATGACAGTTAAGCCCCAGTCACACTAGGGTTTGCGACAAGGGATGAAAGTGGTCTCCGGGAAACAAAGCGGAAATGCAAATATTCTCCCATAAGTTTAGCATTGTCAGGGAATTGCGGAAAATTCCCAGAAGTCGGGTTTCATATATATTGGTATACGCTGATAGTGCTGCGCCATTTGAAGCATGTATTACTAGTGGTCGCTGATAGTGCTGCGGAGTCTGCACCACATATTAGTATACGCTGATGGTGCTGCGGGATTGCGGAGATCTTTCATCCCTGTGCGACCATGAGGCGTCTTTGCGACCAAAAACCCCTCTGGTCGCCAACCTATGGAAATGGTTGGCAACCTCCAGGCAACCTTTTTGGTCACAAGGTTTTTAGTGCAGCAGCTGCAACATCATTGTGACTAAATGGTCACAAGGAAGTCGGCAACCATTGAAGACCACTTTGCAACCACCCATTTTGTTATTGCAAAGTGGTCGCAAGCATAGTGTGACTATTAGAGAAACTTGATTTTGGTTTCAAGTGTTGTTTTCTATCTAAAATTGGATGTTTGTTAGAGCCGAGTCACACATTCATGGATGCTGCCAAAAACACACATCTTTTACATGTCTACTTGTACTAAGTTCTATCAAAATGGAGTTATAATACTGATCTGTGTATCGTAAATAGAGCATAGCTATACCGCAACAGATTTTGCTACTAGAGACCGTGGAATCTAATGGGGACCTTTCATGAGCAATTTCTCTTGCTAGACACTTGGTGGCAGCACCCGTTCCCTGTCCAAGTCAGCCATCATGGTTGGATAAAGGGTGTACGTGTATGTGTGTAGTGAGGTTGTGGAGGTGTAGGTGTGTGGTGGGGTTGGGGGGTGTAGGTGTGTGTGTGGTGAGGGTGTAGGTGTGTGGTGGGGGTGTAAGGAATACTGGGGGTATAGGTGTGTGATAAAAGGACGAGATGAAGTGGGGATTCAAATCATTCATAAGCTAGTAACTGACATCTATGAGACTGGATTTATACCATTGAATATGAATGAATCCATATTTGTATGACTCCCAAAGAAGCTAAAACCAACATTGTGTACTGAGTACAGAACACTAAGCCTGATGAGTCATATGTTGAAGATGATCCTGAAAATAATTTTACTGAGAAACAGACAGAAAATTGAAGAACAAATCAGTAACGTACAAAGTGGGTTTATATCTGGAAGAGGTACACGTGAAGGGATTTTCAATATGAGAATGATTTGTGAACGTTATTGTGAAGTGAACCAGGATGTTTATGCCTGCTTTATTGACTATGAGAAGGCCTTCGACCGAGTCAATCATGAACTGTTAATCAAATGTTTACAAGATATTGGTGTCAATGGCAAAGACATTAAACTAATTGTGAACTTATACTGGACACAACATGCATTTATAAAAATGGAGCAGGGCCTATCGGATGAAGTTATGATTAAACGAGGAGTTCGACAGGGGTGTGTATTGTCACCATGTCTATTTAACCTGTACACAGAGATGATTTTCAGACACATTGAAGATTGCAAGGGAGTGACAATAGGTGGCATGAACGTCAACAATCTTAGATATGCCGATGACAGTGTAATACTAGCAGACAGTGAGAAAAACCTACAAGATATAGTGAATAGAATCAATAAAGCTGGAATACTATTCAACATGAAGATGAATGCCAGGAAGACCAAAACAATGGTTATAAGTAAAAAGACAGATAAACCAAATGTCAATATAACCATAGATGGCACAAACATAGAACAAGTATCCGAATTCATATATCTCGGACAAAAGATTACAAATGATGGGAGATGTGAGGAAGAAATTAAAAGAAGGATAACAATAGCCCGAACAACATTCTCCAAAATGTATAGAGTGTTAACATCAAGTAAGATATTAATACAAACAAGGAAGCGTATTCTTCAGTGTTATGTGTGGTCTACTCTAATGTATGGGGCAGAGACATGGACAATCTCTAAGAAAATGTACAAACGTTTAGCAGCATTTGAGATGTGGACTTATCGAAGGATGATGAAAATATCATGGACAAAGAAGATCACCAACAAAGAAGTTCTCAGAAAAATTAAAAATAAGAAAAGCTTGTTTGCCACTATACAGACAAAGAAACTTATTTATTTTGGCCACATCATTCGTCAGAGTTCAATATACCGTACATTGTTGGAAGGGAAGGTGAATGGCAGCAGAGGGAGAGGGAGACCAAGAACATCATGGTTTACAAATGTTTCACAGTGGACAGGCTTGAATTATTCACAGTCTATCAGAACAGCACAACATCGGGACAAGTGGAGAACCATTGCATCCAACCCTCGACTAGAGGATGGAACTATCGATTGATTGAGGTGTGTGGTGTAGGGGTGTGGTGGGGGTTTAGGGATGCTAAAGATTGTGAGGTGCCGCTCTGCAAGACACCCCTACACCTCCACCACAAACCACCTACACCCACACACCACACCCATACCACCATACCCACTCACCAGATAGCTACACAACACACCCACCACACAAACATACGACCCCCACCACAAACCCCTAAATCCACATCACACCCCTACACCTCCACAACACCCACCACACAAACATACGCCCCACCACACACCCCTCTTATTTACACACATTTGATAGTAGAAAGAACTGCTTCTATCCAACCAAAGCATTACAGAGACCAGCATGGTGTGCTATCTGACGAGAGAGTTAAGCCTGGTACACACCTCCCGCATACGATTCACGCGCTAAAACTGACTGCCCGACGCGACCCGTCACAACCCGACCCGTCCCCCGACTAATGCCCAGTACACACCTCCCGTATAAAACCTAAAACTGCAAGATTCATTTTTCAAATCTTATAAGATTCCAGTCTTAAGCCCTAAAACTGAGTTTTAAGTCGCAAATCGGAAGGCTCAGGTGTGTTGGTGGGAGGTCACACACCTAAAGACTGAAACCGACTAAAACTCAAACTTAGTCGCAAAACGGGCAGTTTTAGGTTTTATACGGGAGGTGTGTACCGGGCATTATGAAAGGTCCCCATTAGTAATACCCAACGCGCTTGTTCTCACTACTGTTCCATGGGATGTGGCTGTGTTAGAAAAACAACCACAGGGACCCGAGGCGGCATTGTGATCGCCAGCCGCCAGGTGGCGGCCCAGACCAACCTGCCACTGGGTGCCCGGGGCGCCACGTGTCGCCCGGCCAAGTGGGACTAGAAGCTATGAGCACTGATTGGGGGCCCTGACTAACACTCAGCACACTGCATACATTTCTAGATTGTACAGTCCATGTGTTCGTATTGCAAACAGCTCGACCTGTGTGGTTTAGAACCACTTTGTAGTGCCACAATATCTACAAGAACATGAATATATCAGTGTGTAGAAATCGTTCGACCATGACAACACCCTTGGGTTATCGACCACGTTAGCACAATACTCCGAATCAGATTAGAATCCAGAAATATAATCTCAGTGGGGAAAAGATTAGTCTTATTTATTTTGAAGATATTCCAAAATAAAGTGAAGCAGAATCCAACCAATGGAAACCAAGAGTAGTTTCATCGTGTAATGCAACCGCAGATCTACCAGCATAAGAATGAAATATTAGATCAAAGGGCAATGGCCTTCGACAGGTAAATAATCCTTCAAAAGTTACAAGTGAGGAAAAAATAAGCTGTGGCGTACCACAAGGGTCAGTCCTGGGACCACTCCTCTTCCTCATATATATAAATGATCTAAACAACTCTTCCTCATATATATAAATGATCTAAACAACTCTTCCTCATATATATAAATGATCTAGACACTGAAAACATCCAACTATATGCAGATGACACTGTGGTATATACTGCAGGCAAAACATCTGAAGAGATCGAAACTAAACTAAATCAAACACTAATGAAACTAACTGAATGGTGCCATCTAAATAAGATAACTATAAATAGCAATAAATTGAAGATGGTGCTATTCGGTACCAGACTAACCGGTAACAACAAAATAAAATGTCTCCTGGGAAACAACGAGTTAGAACAGGTAGACAACTACCGATATCTGGGAGTGGACCTGGACAGGCACTTAAACTATGACCTTTGCATAACAAACACTATCAAAAAAGCAAACCATAAAATATGGCTACTGGCAAAACTAAGGTACTACATGACTGAAAGCATGGCAATCAAAATATATAAAGGAATGATCCTTCCCTACTTCGACTACGGTGATGTAGTATACATGGGGGTGGGGTGGGGAAGTACCAAACTACTCAACAAACTACAAGTGATGCAAAATAAAGCCCTTAAAATATGGCTCCAAGTACACAAAAGATATCCCACGATAGAACTACACAAAAAATGCAAAGCAACACTTTTAACAAGCAGAAGAGAAACACACCTGAAAATACTAGCACACCACTACACCACAAAAACGAATTACACAGTAGCCCCCGCAGGGACACTAGACACATGGCGGCCCCAATACTCCTAACGGAAAGAAGCAACATGAAAATACATGAGAGGAGTGTACTAACCATGGCAGCACATGCCTGGAATAAACAAAATGTAAAAGTATGGGCAATCCGTAACCCTGAACACTACAAAAAATTCCTAAAGAAAACAATTACTTACTGACACAACAAAACCGCACCTGCCCCTGAGTGCCGTCAATGCTTGCTGTGTACTGGCACAGAAAGCAAAAGACAGGCCAGGAAAAGTGGTAGGCAGTAAACAGAAAAATTAGCCCTCCTAAGTATTAAGGAAATCAGGAAAGCTATCACCACATGACACAGTCCACCTCGGTATGTGTAATGGCACAAACCAACACAGAAGTGGACAAGCCACGGTCATGCAACTGATCCACCCTGAAATACAAAATGACTAGGCAAAGAACACAGCCATCCCACCTGGCCGCAGTCCAAAAGGGTCCGAGTGTGTTCTAGCACACGAGTGCACTTTCTAAGGACAGGGTTTAGGTGAAAGGATGCTGTAACAAATAACAACAAATCTGAATGGAACGGGATCCTCTCCCACAAGCCTGCATGTCACCCAAGTAGATGTACATAGTAGGCTAAGGTATCATTACTCAGACTAGACAAAAAAACTGGAAAAATTACAAAAAAACTAACATAGGCTATCACTAACAACCAAAATTGCAGAAGGCTGACCCAAGCAGACACAGGTAAACACTCCTGGGCAAAGGAACAGATCAAGACGGCACCACAGCTGTCCAGCGTTGAAAACAAGCACCCTGACAGGAGCTTATACGTTATGGGCAGAGTAAATACCTTGTCAATAAAAAAATAAAAATACCATCTTAATCTCAGGACTTCGCTTCCCACATAATGTTGACTTTTACAACAGGGAACAGAAAAGGTCAAACCTAACAAGATCAGACCAAAAGTTGAGAAACTGCCGATTGGTGGGAAATTCTTATCCCTGTATAGACGACTACATGTGCCATGCGAGTCTCCAAAAGTCGGGGAAACCGCCGAATGGTGAGAAATTATCACCCATGTATACAAGTAGGTAGTGGCAGCCAACATTTTATTATCATTTTTAAACTATGGGGTTGGATCTATTTTAAAGAACTAATCGATACAAACATAATTTTAAAAGAATCATGTTGATATCTCAAATAGTTTTTGAGTTGTGGCCTTCTAAAGGTCAACATTCTAGCATCCCTAAAAATCATGTAAAAATCAATTATATGAGCCAATTTTGGCACCCAATTGCACCATGAAATATGAAAGGAAAATCTTCATAAACGAGGATCATCTTTATTTATACCTAGAGAAGCAGCACACATTTCCTAAGCAATCATCCAATAAATCTGAGAAGAGTGACCTCTCAAAATAGGTAAATTACACAAAAATGCATTTGTTCAATTACATGGTAAATCAATTATATGACAACTTTGACTCAACAGAACTTCATTCTAAAATATCCAGTAAGTGTCATTATCAATAATTTACAATGACCTCTACACAGAGAGCATAAATGATTTTTTTCATGGTGATCAAATCATATTCAACGATTATATAGTGTCCTA
Source organism: Branchipolynoe longqiensis (assembly GCA_030323885.1). Taxonomy (NCBI): domain Eukaryota; kingdom Metazoa; phylum Annelida; class Polychaeta; order Phyllodocida; family Polynoidae; genus Branchipolynoe; species Branchipolynoe longqiensis. The sequence goes on from CM059196.1 coordinate 21,648,403, forward strand.
AAAATGGTGAAAGGCCATTTGGCTGTGGCGGACATTTTTGGAGTTTTGCTAGATTGAGCATAACTCTAAAAGTACTTGATGGATTTTGTTGAGATTTTGAACACTTACTCTTTGAGCCATTGCCTTTAAAAGCAATAGCTTACATTATTGGGACTACTGTTGTTAAAACTAATTATTTAAACAAATATATTTGTTTGATGAACTGCATGAGAAATCTGTGGAAAAGCTTACATACAAATGATGACACGTTTCCTTTCTCATTGCTCTGAAAGTACCACTTTATCTATCACTGACAATTATTTATAGTAATAAATTAGGAAATGACTATTAATTGATTCTGATCAAATGCTATTAATTATGAGCATGGCTATTGACTGCTTCCGACCAAATATTGTTTATCATGAACGTGACTTAATAATTAATAGTGAGAAAGTGTTACAATTTAATAAAACAAACAAACCAGCAGCAAATACTGCATTTTTAATTTCAGTCATTACATACAGCACAGCCATGTGTTTGTTTTCTACAGGTTAGCAAAATCACATTCTAATATGAATGGTACTATTAGAGAGAAGAAAGATAAAGACAAATCAGTCTATCATGGGCCCTTTGTTCTATAGTAAACCAGCCACCAGTTGTGACCCTGAATATCAGTGACACTGACATTATGAGTGTCACTTAACCACACTAGATCTATGTCTACATCAAATTGATCACTGATGCTGGTCAAATACCTCCCTTGGGAATTGATCAAACATCCTTAAAAGTTCACAACATATAGAAAACTAATGAATGAACAACAATTTCATAGTTTAATAAAATAATTTAATGCCCTTTTAGTGATTTGATGAAGATTTGATGGAGAAAAGTAGAACTTGAAATGCAGCCATAAACTTTTATACTTTGGTCCAATTGAAACAATTAAAAAACGAGGATGTATAGAAAGCTGTGCTGTATGTCATGAAAAGAAGAGCTAAATTGTTGCTAGAAAACTGTCCTTTTGGGGAACTGAAAGGTAATGCCTACCGCAAAGCAGCTCCGTGCAGCTGAATTGCAATACTATGAAGCTATTTCTTGTTTTTGTAGGTGAAATTTTATGAAAACCAACTGGTATATCAAACATTATGGAAGAAACTGTTGTCACATTTCCACCGATTCTATCAAACTATATACGTGTATGTAGCTGAGCTGAATGCGATTTTTCTGATACTAAATATAGATGTGTAGTGTATGTTTCGAAAGCACGCTTCACGGTGGGAAAAAGCAAGCACATTTTAAGTTCTGGGGCTACAGCTTATTACTGCAGCAGCATTCACATTTTTTATCAGATGGTACTTATCAACTAAGTACTTTTTCGACATTCAAACAAGAAGAACAAGGGAACATTCATTTAAAAGATAAATGAATGGACTTTATTTCAGTATAAAAATGCTATTAATCAATGCATTAGTTTTAGTGGAAATTCTTGTGTAAAAGTGAGGCAAAATGTGAGCATTTTTCAGGTGATGGGCACAGACTTGACAGGCTGCCACTACCTAATACAAGATTACATGTCACATGAGAGTCCCCAAAAGTCAGGAACCGCTGATCGGTGGGAAATTCCTACCCCTGTTACAAACTACAGCGCGGTTTCTTTAGTTACTCCACGTGAGCTAATTGCGCTGGATTCTTGGAGCTGCGGAAATAGAGGTGAGAAGATAGCAGCTTGGCCTACTGTATTCTCTCTGCTAATGATTCCAACCGTGTGCACATAAGGAGGTCATCAGCGAGTTCACATAGACCATACCAAAGGACTGCCCACAAAATGTAATCTCTTCACACTATGATAACCGCTTCACACTATGATAACCGCGACGGCATAGCCCAGTTATTTCTCAAGGTTCATACCCATTTTGTCCTGTCAAATTCCAGGACGTTCTTAAGACGTTTATTAAATCAAAGTGCCCTGAAACACAGGGTAAGATGCGAATTGTGAATAAGCATGAGATGACTATGTATGGTTTTAATATAAATCGAATCCACAAAAATCACTTTTTAAAACAACAAAAATCACCGATTGAAGTTTGGGCACTTCAGCGAAAATATGCTTTAAAAAAAGATGGTCAGGATTTTCCATTTTCAAGGATCATTAGAGAAATTCTAGGATTCTCATGTTTTCAAGGACCCGTACTAACGCCGTTTCTTCGACTCAGAACTTTCTTAGAAAACTCAACATTTATGTTGAGAAAAGAGCTCTCCTATACTGACAGAGCTGCGCCCCTAGGTGCAACTTCATATATCAGGTTTCCCCGCTTCCTGCAGCTCAGTCCCCGAGAGGCAGTCGGTCTTTGAGGAGGGCGACTATATAGCTAGACCTACTATTGGAGGATTATTAAATATAATATATATGAAGGCTATGGTAACCCCCCGAGCCCACACTGATGCGGGGCACACATACTTCTGCTTACATAACCGGTGGTGACATCGTGGGGGGGGGGGGGTACTAGTACTGAGTACTAGAGTCACTGTGCCCAGCACGCACAACACATAACTTTATATGTTGCTCCTACAAATATTTACACCTCCACACTTTCCTTCCACTCCCCCCACCCCCACACCCCACCCACAGACTCGTCAGCTACTTGTGCCCGATCCCAGAAACGGGTCATCTGCTTTGGGTGGCTTGCTGGTTTCCATGGCAACGGGGCTGTACCGACTGACCTACCTTGAGCTGCTCCTTCACCTGTAGGGGGGCGTGCCGATCAACAAACATTACACGTTGTGCGGTGTATGTAGGTCGGGGCGACTTGGCTTACACTGGCAGGGTCGGGGGTGGAGAGGAGACTATTGCGAGCAGCAGCCGTGTATAGGGGATGGGTACGGTTACTCCCTGGCCTTACCTATACCACCTCAGAACTCGGGCCACCGCAGGGCCCCCCCCCCCCCTCTCAACCCCGTCAGCTTATTCCAAAGTACGTCGCACAGGTCCAACCTAACCTCATTCAACCGTACAATCAACATTCCAGCATCATTTCATTTAAGACCAGGACAGTTCTACTCCAATCCGCTCAGGCTGTAGCAGTGCGCCCTTTGGGAATATGTTAAGGTTTTGAATGAATAACACATAAGTAGTTGCTAAGTGTTTTTGCAGAGGCTTGCTAGGCCTTGCTGCTCGCCAATATGGGTGAATGTGATGAGTTTGTGTAGTGACGCAGATCCCAGACATTTCTTCTCTGGTTTGCCATCATAGCTCTATAGGCAGCTACATGGGACCCCCTGCGAGCCGAGTCAGCATGTTAACTACTACAACAAGTGTTCATGGCCCATCCACCTCAGTTATACTCCCCTCACACACACACTTCACTTATTTACCTTCCCTGGCTAGCAATAGTAGCCTTAAAAAAACATCCCCACACCAAATCGCATCTGTATGGTTTACTTTAATGTTAACTAAGCGGACAGAATATACTGCCAATATTTATTTGGTTGGTGATTCACATGAAAATGGCTTTTCTGCGCAGCACCAATTCTCCCTACCACCATCCCCCTTTAAACCCCTCAGTTCTCATCGCAGGTGGTGCAGGTAGGATGAAAACAGCCTTACTTAACCTACGCACAGGTGCCATTATCAGGTAATTAAGAGACAACAAAAACACCTCAATGTAAACAGAGTGTACGTCAACATCATTCAATTAATAAGATGTCAATGAAACAATCATTGTAGTGTAGATCTCTTTATCGCGATAGATTCACTTTAAAAAAAGAAGAAAATCAATGCACTTTCACGGTTTCAGTATGCATAATTACAAAAAGGAAAGACAGTGGAATCAACATTTCTTTTAATGATAGTCTTTCCCAGCACCGATTTCCAGGAATAAAGCATTGATCGGGGACATTTCCGGGAAAGTGACATTTCTTCATTTACTGCGATTCATTCCATTCCTCTCGTCAAAAGGTGCAGCTTGGAGGAAGGAGCCTGGTGGAGGGTAGTTATTTTCTTTACAGTCAGTCATTTCGATGAGGTATAAACAGAGTAACATACAAACTACTGCAGTGGTCATAATCCTCAAAGCTCCTCTCAAACATTGAATCTGTAGTAACATACTGTATCATTACAAACTAGCTAAAACAAGGTTCAATGAGGACACTGCAACACTTATAATATTAAGTGCATAGCATTTCTACATGTTTACTGTGAGCTTTCACAGACAGTATTTGTAGATTACTTTATGTTAGCTTCCTATGTTTGCACTGAATCTTTGCAGTTTGACCATATTTTGCTCTTTCTTTGCGTCCTTCCCACCACCACCTTGACTAAAATAAATTGAAACTGTTGGCGATCACACCACTAGAAATAGTAGATTTGTAAGCACATGATTTTGGATAGAACCTGGGTCCTGTTTTTTTTTAATTGATAGCTATGGTTTTGAGGTCAGTCTGTCAGGTTTATTGAGATTGATTGATATAAGGGATGAGAACAGGTCAGACCTAAAAAGACGAGTCATTGTCCAAAAGTCTGGAAACCACCAGGGAATCTCAACCCTGTATATAGGACTACATGTTTGTTTGTTGTTTTAAATCCTAGCAACATCTAAGGTCATATCAGGACGGATACCGACTTGTGACAGTGTGCACTCATGATGACTCTATAGTGCTGCCCCACTGGGAATTCAGGCCACCAGCACCATGACCCGATATCCCATTCAATCACATTATCCTAACACTGAGCCAACCAGTCCTTGCCCTATCCTATTAATTCTGAGCGCCAGGCTAGGAAGTGACAAGTATCAATCTTAAAGTCATTGGTTTGACTCGACCGGGAGCCAAACTCCTGATCTCCCGCACACGAGGCCCGCGCTTTACCGATTAGGCCACCGCACCCGGTGTTAGGACTCCATGTCACACATGAGTAAAACTGGGGGGTACCTCTACCCACCCCATCCCTTGTGTTTTCTCAGTGCATTTGGAATAAGATCGACAAGTGTCAAAATCAATCCCAAAAAGTTAGGGAAACCACAGGTCGACGAAAAATGCTCATATCTGGTTCATTTTACCATTTTGATTTTATTTAAGAATATTTGACTTCAGATAAGAAAATGGAATCCGACATTGTCATTTTCGCAGCCCAATCAGCTTGTTCGTGTCCTTGGATACCAGCAAGGCCAAGCAACACGCACAAGTGGTTATTGTTACTAACAGTTGCTGAGGAAATAATTGTCAAAAATAGGTGGGCTGTTTTTAAAATTGACAACAGGCAATATATGAAATTAAAGTGACCTATAACCTAATTCTCTTGATCAGATGCTTTAATGCACCACAACCTAAGAAAAGAGTGCACAATATCCCAGTGTGAAAATTGAGCTCTGATTAGGAATGTAAGGGCCTCTTAGTTCATGACCATAGGAGACTTGCTGCAGCAGCTACCAGGCATTGGGACTTTAGACCATCAATGGAAATAAGAGTTATCTGCTTATGTAATGTTAGGCAAGTGGATGCATCTCAAGACTTCCCCAGTTCCGCTAGCCGGGAGAGAACAAGATCACTATGCATCTTGTAACAAAGTACATAGATACTAGCTAGTCAATTCCACGTACATTCTGGTGCTTTTAAAAGTCTTGATAAAGGGTTCCAACACCCTATGAGCCAATCACATTTAAGATCTTTCTAATACCAATGTTCATACAATGTAACACCTATTTTCACAACAAATGCAACCATATTAAATTAGGGGGATTTCCACATGCTAACCTATCAGTAAAAAGCTGTCAAAGTATGTGCACACTTGTGACAAGTACATTACAGTCTGCAGACTATAGCGTCAACTTCAAGACATTTCAGCTCAACAGCATTTGTGTTTTGTGAAGATAAGTGGTCAAACATCTTGAAAAAGTATTATAGTGACCAAATCCAATTTAAGACTTTTTTTTAAGACTTCAAGGCCTTGAAAATTGACTAATCAATTTAAGACTAAGGATCCACGGACACCCTGTTATAGCGAGATGAAAGGCATATAATTATTCAAGACCATTTGATTTAGATAGAAAATCATATGTTAAGATTTAATATTTAAGTTGATACTTGGGGAGGGTGGGTGATTAACCACCAACCGTAGCAGGCATATTATAAATACGCCACCATTACATCACTGGGGGGGGGGGGGGGGGGGGAGGGGGTAGGTCAAACATAACCAGAGTACAGACTCGCAATCAACAATACCACATGCAACCTCAGATATCACAAACTAAAACCAGTTTTAGTTTACAGAAATGGTCAGCAATTAATCAACAAGAAAAAGATAGAAGAAGGAATTAACCAACGAGCATGCACTTCCATCAATACCACATTATCAAAACACATAGACCAAGTTTGACATTAGTTGGTGAAGAGTGGCAAGGTGTATGTTTTAGTGTTTAATGTGTGGAAATGAATAAACTTGGTGAGGCCCGAGGAAAGCGACCAAACTGGCCAAGAGAGGACGTTACACTAACGGAATCATCTAGGTGACTACCATAGCCAGTGCAAGGAGATACTTACTCGACGAGCTCTCTAATTGGTCTGCAATTAAGAGACCATTCATTATGTGACAGGGACTAGCAGCCAAGGGCACAATGCAACATGTCAATGTGGGCACTTTACACATCAACGCCACCAAGTGTAGCCTTAACAAAGGCCTTGTCGTCTAGTCTGAATAGTCCACCTCCAGATACCACTGCATCATTCGCCTCCCTTGCTGTCAAACTGCTGCAATGTTTAAAGCCTTAAACATTTTTAATTTGCCTCGTTACATAAGTGGTCGGTCTTAAATAATAAAATCGCCTACACACGAAGGGAATAGTTTATGGATGAGAACAGGTCAGACCTAAAACCGCGGGTCATTGCCCAAAAATCGGGAAACAGCCGATCAGCGGATATTCCTAATGGTTAGATAATCGTGTAGTTTAACCCTTTCAATATCTGCTGACTACTTACGTGCTCGATAAGTCTGAATTCTCCCAACATACACTGCTAAATACATGACCAACCAGCGGAATTGATTTAACACATAGTCTAATTTCATGACTATGATGACCAGAATCATTTAACGCCTACTTCTTAGTCACATTCCGACATAATAAACAAATCTAATTTATTTAACGACTGTCTAATTTAAATACATGACAGACAGGAACAGAGGCCTGAATCATTTAACATATACTCCCCTAATTACATGGCTGGCATCAACCAGCCTGATTAACTTAACACCTGTTTAATTACATGACTGACATGACCAGAGGCCTGAATCATTTAACACCTATCACTTGATCGGCATTACCACTCAGTCTAATATGTTAACGCCTACTGTTTAATTACATGAGTGGCATGATGAGAGGCCTGAATCATTATTAAACACCTACCACCTGATCACATGACTGGCATAACCATTAATGCCTGTCTAATTACATGACTGGATTACCACCTACCACCTAATTACTTGACCCGCATAATCATTAACGCCTACTGTCTAACAGTAACTAGATGATTAACATGACCAGGTCTCCTACACATATTTCAGACAATTTATTCCGAATGATGCCTTAATTAGCGGACGATGCAATTTTCAGAAGGACTAAGCCTACCCGTCAGTTTTCTGGATTTTTTCTATTTAATGTATTCTGGCGACCACTATATTGACAGGGTCCATACACATGTGAAGATACAGAATTCAAGGTCGTATTTGGGAGGAATCCAAGACTATTTTCATTTGGATTTAGTCCAAAATCGCGATTCGGAATGGCGATTAGTTTAATGGAATCCAAGGCTTTTCAAGACTAATCACCAACAATAGGTTAAATTCAAGGCTTATCAAGACCAACCTCATAAATATCAATAGAATAAGCTTGTCTTGCAATTATGTGTCCTGAACAATCGGTACAGTCGAGCCCTGTTTTCACATACTGCCTTGTCTGAGTCACCTGTCTTAGATTGCATGTTTACATAACTGGCTAGTCTGAATCATCCATCCCACCTACGATTCTTGAAAATCCACACCAACAAGAATAATCCACTTGCATTGAATCCTCATTCGCTAGCTATGCAATGCTGATTCTACTGCAAGCTCCTCCTCCCTGCACTATAAACAATACACCAAAGTAAATATACCACCTATAGAAATGTGGCGCAAATCAGTGTTCTCAAGGATGAGTGTGGGAATCGGGAGAATATCCCTAGAATAACCCAGCAAAACCTGACACGCTATTTCTTTAACCAATACCTTGTGAACATAATTGGGATACTTAAAATCCCACCCCGCCCCTTAATTTACTCCTTGCATTCACAAAAAATGACTCAAATATCAGAAAGCAACAAAGAGAAGGGACATTCGTGAGCAAACAGCACATTTTTATCCCAAGTGTTCTTCTAGGCAGGTGCCATAAATATAACTCTAACCCCTCCTCGATCCCCACCACCGCAAACAAAATAAAACACGAAGAAAAAGCCAGCCGTCCTTACAACATAAGAAAGAGCTACCTATAAGTCCCATTTATGTCAAAATCTATGCACCAAGCTTGTTGCCTCAAATTGGAATCGCGCGCATAGGAAAAATTAAAGTTTTTCTGGTATTAGCAACATTGTCCAAATGAAATCTACCGATGCAATATGCATAATTTCCGAATTGTGGTTGATTCGATGGGGGGTGGAGGGGGGGGGGGGGCGCCGGGTACCCACCACGCCCCAAACGGGCAGGATGAACATCGGGAACCGAAACCTCCCCCCGCACCTAGCTTTTCGGTTTCACTTGGCCATTGACCTCACAACTGACCAAACCCACCCACCGTCTTTTTTAAGGACTACTTTGTAGGGGTCGGCTCTGGCGGCCTCAGAGCACCCGGCGATCGGGGAGGCCCCCCTCGATATCGACGCCGTCGACTGACTTCCTTCGTTGTACCATCACATTTTGTAATAAACCTTTTACATTTTTCTCCCACTCGGTCTCCGGTCAATCAAAATGAAAGGATGCAATATAGAGGTAAATGGAAAAATCTATAAGCCCAATGAATTTGATAAAATAGAAATAGCAGAAATCACGCCAGAGAAGGCAGCAACTAGGGAACACAGATGGGGAGTGTCTTTCCAAGGACACAACTCCCCTTTCAGCAATCTCTACAAGTGTGAAATCACTGGAAAGGATGGTAAAAAATATACATCAGCGGAGCAATACTACAGCTCAATAATGGCAAAATACCATGAGAAACATGACATAATGAGAATGATAGACAACACTGAAAATCCATATACGATAAAGGCCATGGCAAAGAAGATATGGAGAACACAGGAGTGGTGCAAAACCAATGAAATCATGCTGGAGGACATCATCCGCGCAAAATTCACACAAAACGAAAGCCTGAAGGAGAAACTAATCAATGCTCCAGGAAACGCATTCAGGGAATGCACAAACTGCCCATACTGGGGCTCAGGTCGGTACCTGGACAGCACCAGTGAAGGCGAAACAGTAAAACAAGGATACAAAAATAAAATGGGAAACATCCTCCAAAAAATAAAGGAAAGCCTGTGCAAGGAAGCAAATACAAATAAATAAACAAATAAATAAAAGAGCAAAAACATTTATGTCATAAGAAAACAAGAAGTAATTGAAAATGAAGAGCAGGAGAAAGCATAAGAGCTCTCCCAGCAGGTAAGGAGGAGGTGCAAAAAACATAGCAATGCACAGCTTGCTCCACTTCCGCCCACACTAGATTAAAAGACAACAAACCGTCAACCCACAAAACAAGGCATGGTATACACTACAATGAGGAATATGCCAGATATGTCAGTGCCAGGCTGTCAAAAAGCATCACGGAGAACTGGAAAGAGCACAAGCTCCAAAACATAAGTATCACAAACTTTGATAAATTTCACTAACCAAACCCTAAATCATAAGTATAATCAGGTACAACTAATACACACTTTGATGTTCATGTATTCCTCTATGCGCACAGGTAAAAGTAAAAGTAAAAGTAATGGAGGTATGCATGACTATCTATCAAAAGGGGCCATGTGTGCTGTATGCATGAGCACATACACCCCGAATCCATCAATCACTAACCCAAAATAAAATCAAAACAAAATGAAAAAAACTCGCGAAATCAAGCAACCACTGTCCTAAAAATATTATTTAAAGTAAAATAAATATGGTAGAAGAGATTGAATGCAAACTGGGAAGGGGCACACACTTCACCCACCTAAACTGCCAGAGTGCATCCAATAAAATAGACATAATAAAAATGCATCTAAAAAAAGACAATCTAGATGTACTAACATTATCAGAGACATGGTTCACTGACAAACACCAAAACAACACCCTCAATATAGACGGATATAGGCTTGTACGTAATGATAGACAGCACATTAATGCAATGAACCAAACAAAGAAAGGTGGAGGTGTTGCCATTTCCTGCAAAGCCACCAAAAACCTAGACACTGAAAAGCTAAAACCAACAAATCTCTCAAATGAGCACATAGAGCTACTATGGTGCCTAATAAAAAACGAAAAGCAAGCAAACGTAGCCATAGCGAGCCTCTATAGGCCACCGTCAGGTGAAATTGAAGTATTCCTTGAAGAACTAGAACAGAGCATAAACACTGTAAAAAAATCAACAAATGCAGAAATCTTTGTGCTAGGGGACTTCAATGTGAATTACAGCAGCAATGAAAAAAATAAACTAATGCTGCAAACCACCATCAAGATCTTAGGCCTGGAGCAGCTCATCACTGAAAACACAAGGCTAAGCAACAATAGCTCAACAATAGACCTAATACTAACCAACTCAAACCATGCCACAAAATGGGGCACTAGAAGCTGGGGTATAAGCGACCACAAACTAGTATATGTAACCAGGAAAAAGCTAAAAGCACAAATCATTATGAATACAAAATGGGCAGGTCCCTAAAAACCTACTCAGTAGATACATTAAAAAATCATCTGCACCAAAACATAAACAACATCACACAAAACAGAGATGATGTTGATATCTATTGGGACAACATTATCACAGAAATAAGAAAATCAACTGATGAGATGTGTCCCATGAAGAAAATAAAAATACAAAAAAAACCAAGACCCTTGGGTACACACCTGCTAACACTCATCACAACCAAAAGTAAACTGGGTGATAAAGCAAAACGCACAGAAACAATAGAAGACAAACTGGCCTACCGCATCACCAGAAACAACTCTCTCAAAGCTGTGAGAACAGCAAAAAAGAAATACATAATAAAGCAGGACAAAGAGGGGGAAGCAACACAAACAAATTCTGGAAAAATGTAAACCTATTATTCCCCAAAAATAACAAAGAAGAGCATACAAACTTCCAAGATAATGAAGGGGCAATGCTCACAGACAAAGATGCAGCAAACAAACTGAACAGACACTTTGCCACAATAGGGCAAAAGATGTCAGAAATATTCAAAAAAAGATGGGAAAACAGATCAGGAACTGTGGAGAACGAAATCCCCACCTGCAAAACAGATATGATCGAAGTTAAAAAATTAATAAATGACATAGACACGAATAAACCAAGTGGAATAGATGAAATACCAACCAAAATACTGAAAGAGGCACTCCAACCCATCCCGGACACCATAGTAGACCTATTCAACATCTCCTTTGAGCAGGGGCGTTTTATCTCAGCCTGGAAAATGGCAACCATCACCCCCATTCACACAGGTGGAGACAAACAGAACAATGGAAACTACAGGCCAATATAAATTCTTCAAACCCCAGGCAAGCTCATTGAAAAAGTGTTACATAGACGCATCAATGAACACCTGGAAAAAAACTATATACTAAACGAAAGACAAGGAGGCTTCAGGAAACTGCACTCCACATCAAAAACAATAGCTAACCTAACAAATGACATAATGGCATCAATGAACCAAAAACAATTAGTTGGAGCCTCCTTCATTGACTTCAGCAAAGCATTTGACACAGTAGACCACAAAATACTACTGGAAAAACTAAAAACCATGGGCATAAAATCCAACACTATGGATTGGATAAGATGCTACCTGAACAACAGGCAACAGAAAACAAAAATAAACAATACACTATCAGACAACCAACCTGTCACATGTGGTGTACCTCAAGGGTAAGTACCTCAAGGTCCACTACTCTTTATAATCTATATAAACGATTTTGAAAAATGGTTGCAAACTGAATGCCCCCAACTATATGCAGATGACAGTCATATACGCAAATGGCACCACAGAAGAGGAGGTAATAACTAAACTAAATAAACTCCTACTAAAACTAGATGAGTGGTGTGAGTCCAACAAAATAACCATCAACACAAGCAAATCAAAAACAGTACTCTTCTCACATAAACAAATGCCAGAAAGAAAACTACACTGTAAGTTAGGAAACCAAACACTAGAAAATGTAGACCATTACAAATACCTAGGCCTTGAGTTGGACAGCCAACTAAACTACAACCTATGTATAAATAAAATTATACAAAAAGTAAACCACAAACTGTGGCTATTTGCAAAGCTAAGAGACTACATGACACAAGAAATGTCAATACAAATCTTCAAGGGCATGGTGCTCCCCTATTTTGACTATGGAGATGTAAACTACATGGGTGCGAGAAAAGAACTACTAAAAAAACTGCAAACACTGCAGAACAGAGCCCTAAAAATCTGTCTAAGAGTAGACAAGCTGCACCCCACCTATGACATACACAAAAGAACCAAAGTGAAATTACTAGAAAATAGGAGAATAATTCATTTGAAAACATTAGCATATAGCTATAGTCAAAACATTAAACTTCTAACGAAACCATAAAGGGCTACTAGAGCAAATAATGTGCCACTATAGCCAAATAAAAGCTCATGAGAGAAGCACGCTGGAAATTGCTGCCAAGGTGTGGAATGCCCAAACGGTAAAGGAACGACAAATTCCTGACCTAAAAACTTACAAAAGATATCTGCACAAAATATGGCTAGGAAACCCCCCAATAAGCTGCACTGCAAAGGGGCATGTGATATGTCACGGCCCACCAGCGGGACGCCCAATGGAAGGTAACCATGCCAAAAGTAGCCAGATAACACACCACACAGCTACGTACAAGCCTATGATATGTAAATAGGAGTAGGCTAGTCTAGTAATAAGAGTAGCACAAAATACAAAAAATACATATATGCCAAGAAAATTTGTAAAAAACTAACATAGGCTACTAACCATACCAACCAACTATCTATCTGCTTCTGAAATGCAGGCAATCAAATTACTTATCAGCAGCTACTGTGTGGTAAGATAACACCAACACTACAACTGGCCAGCATTGAAAACAAGCCTGGGTACCCGGGCTTATATGCTCTGGGCAGTATAAATACAGCCTCAATAATAATTAAAAAAAAAAAAAATTAAATGCCGATCGCCAAACTAGGAAACAACAAATATCAACTTGGTAAGTCTTTGATGTGTCTCGGCCAGATTTCGAACTCTCAACCTTCCGCATGGGGAAGTATGCGCTCTGCGTTTTAATTAGGGTTAAATATTTCAAAATGTTGTAAATAGACGTTAATACAAACTCCCCACTGGTGGTGTCTGGCACGTGGCAAACCTCCAGTACTCTGCAGCCCTGTCTCCCCTACCCGACCCCCGCATCCTCTACACTACACTTTACACAGTAGCCAGCCCCAAACATCACACCGCCTCATCTAGACTATATAGGTGCTCCATTTCCTGGACAGAAGTATCTTTTCGCGGAAACCACGGAGTCCTATTCTCACCTTTTCACACCAGCTCGCCGCATAGTCGGCCATAAACCTCCTTGGCCACCGCGTATTTTAAGCAGCTAGTCAGGTTTGCAAACTGGGTGTGCAAGTTGCTAAGCAATATTCAGGAAAGCAGAACTCTCGCACGTGTACGCCTACATCGGGTGCTTGGGTCCATGCCAAAAGACACTACCACACGGCTCACTAAGGTGGTTTCGTGGTCCATTTATTTGGTAGGTATACATACATATTACCAGCAACTAAACCAGGGATGATATTGGTTTCAGGCACAAACAAACGAAGCGGAAATCAAGCCGAGATTATTATCCGACGGTAACTATCCAGCTACCGTACCCCGATCATATATAAAAATTGTCTCCAGGCTGTGGAAAACCCCCCGGAAATCCGCTTAAAAACGAACAAATATCATCCCTGTAAACACACATTCAGGTACTTCTCGTGCGGATATTTGATGCGCAGATGCTTATCAAACTGGCAGATGCTGGCTGAACTATTCTATTTGACTACACTATACCGCCAATGTACAGCGCTGTTGCACCATCTGACGCACTCAGGCGCTGCCCCAAGTGATAACACATGTGTGTAATGTACGTCTTCTTTGCATCCGTCTGTTCAGTTTAACACGTCGCAGTTTTACAAGCTCTACATTCACCAATGCAAACACAAATGCTCAACATGAAGTATATTTCAACATTTTCATAAGGTAATACATAGACTGGTGATTGTCGACTTGAGACAATGTATCGAGGCAGGAAGATTAGAGTGAGAAGTTGGCTCAGATTCAGAATAGGGTTCAATGACCCCGACTCTCCTTCCCCTACTTACGCACCCCCCCACACACATCTACCAAGCTCACGCTCCAAGCCACTAACAACAATTCTCTGTAGGTTATTAGCTCTTGTCGAACTCGATGTGACGTCACAATTAGACGCATGAACAGCTGATTATCAGATAAGAGTTGTGATATGACATCAAACACCATCCAGTTACACAGTCAAATATTATATAGGAATGATCGCTGCTTAGATTTAGAGGCTGGCCCCTCACCACATTGCCATGTGTGAAGACCAGGGTAGTAAGCATTGCTAATTAGCACTTGCCATTACTCAATAGCACGTCACTCACTAGCAGGCTGGTACGGCTCTGGTTTGCACGGCGCTTCCATACGTGTAAACACCGAGTGTTTGGTCTAGATGTCTTACAAGTTACAGGGAGTGTGGTCTCCCAACCACTTTTTAATGGCGCCGACCAAACCGGACGCAAGGAGGTTGCAAGTGCAGCATTTGCAACCTCCTTGCGTCCAAAATTTCCAGCACTTAAGGAGGGCGCAATGAGGACGTTTTGACGTCACGAATCGATCGTAAGCGAACGCAGGCCTCGTGTGACTGGGGTATTAATGGTAGGATGTATATTCGTGTGCATAGAAGAGAACGTGTGTGTCTGTCTATATGTCTATGTCTGAGTTAGTGTGCATTAGGCAAAGTGTGCATCTGTTAGTGTGTATTAGACAATGTATATGTGTGAGTTGGTGTGCATTAGACAGTGGTGTGTGTGAGTTGGTGTGTGTGTGTGTGCGCGCGCAAGTCGGTATTCGTGAGCAAATCAGTGTTCGTGAGCAAGTCTCTGCGTGAGTAAGTTTGTTTTGTTTGTGTGCCTTGTTTCTGAGCAAGGTTGTGTTTTGGTTTTCATTTCAATACCAAGGTCATCTGTCACCAGGGATACATTATTAAAACGAATAGACAACCCCCTTAGAAAATTCAAGTCTCACCAGATAATCCTTCGTGAGCACCACGGGACGGTAAAACCACCACTCCCAACACACTGTTCTACATACACGCTCTACAGACCCGGCTTTGCACATAAGTCATACTAGTCCACATTGCTTATCTTTATCAGCATGCTTAGTTTATTATTTCTTCAAGTACACTAGTGACAAACAAAAGCTATTGTAGTCTCTAGGGTGGAGGAGGGGGGGGGGGGCGGGAATGTGCATAACCAACTTGAGGAACCACCAAGAACCAAATCTAAATAAATTCTAATATGCATAACTTCTACGTTCAGAAACCATCGTTTGTAATATGATTAGATCAAAATTTACGGCAAGGAAAAATATATTTGTTTCTCTGGAATAAGAACTAAACATTCAGAATTTTGTAGACAAATATGCCTTTCCGCGGAATGATCAAGATCCTGTGCGGAACAGAGGAATCAGAGCTTGACAATTCGAAGGATTCAGCAGAAATGAGTCTGAGTGGCTGGTAGACTTGGTTCCTGGAGATCCGAGAGAAAAAGGATGGGGGATGGAGGGAGGGGGGGGGGGGGGGCACCCCTGTACTCCTGACGCAATCAGTTCAAGGCAGCTTCTCCATCAGCGCTACTCACTTTCCACTTATGGCCCTCCTCACTTGTAAAGGTGCACTAATGCCATCAAACATGCTGTTACATTAGTACATATTTAAGTTGTGCCCCAGATACCCTTCATCCATACCTCCATGTTCTCATACTCACATAGTTTTGTTCAACACTATTATATTGGTGGTTTTTAAGCGAAGGTGACTCCATAGTCCTGATTACCATATCTTGACCAGCTACACTCCAATGATCTTACCTTAACATTACAGCTATTACTGCGTCATCGTACTTGTATGTCTGGAGTCTACACAATTAACAAATTCACGTAGGCCCATTTCAAATCTGCACTATTATAAATGTACACCTGAGTCAATGTGAAGACTAATCTTTTTTCTTTTCAACAAAAAAGAAAAAACTTTTTTTAAACAACTCATTTCACTTACCGTAAACCCTTGGGAAAGCTTGCTTCTTTATCGCGGGTCCTATATTTAACTTCCTGTCTTTGAACACAAGATTGTCGGCCTGTAAGCAAGGAAAGGATTATTAGTTAACGTGCATCTTTAGGCGAGTCCCTACACCTTATTCTGGATATAATTTGCAGTACCATAAAGCTTTTTCTACTATTCTAAAACCTATTTAGGTCTTTAATTAAAGTGTTATTGCTTACTTTGGACTAAATAAAATGCATGCAATTTGTTTGCCAGAACTCCATACAAACCCTGTTGAGGCTCAAGTCAAGACATTTGGTTCAAGTACAATGGTTAACTTTTGATGGAGGCCTTCGATGATTAGTTACAGATTTCTAACAATTACTATCAAGAAATGTTAATGAATATTAAACGCCAGTTAGCCAGAATTGTGCAGATGTCCTTAACTCATAAGTCAACCTTTTGGAAGACTTCTCAATTCCAATCTTAATCATTGACATGGATGAATATGGTATCGCATTCTATTGATATTCTGATTCTAAATCGCCTGCAGATTTCAAGCGATGACTATTTCCAATTTCATGAGATGTGTCCTTTGTCTTTGTGGCAATAGCTGGTGAAACATATTCAGGTAGCGGCCACGACTTGGAATTCAAAACGTCTTGCTTCTTGAAAAACCAAGACAGTTTACATATAGATACAAATAGGGGTGAGCCATCAGTCTGCAACTACTTTAATATTGAGGATGGAACCTAACAAAATACATCATTAAAATGGTCATACGGAGCTCTTCAAAGTTTCTTTGAAGAAAATGCTCCTGTGTATAGTATGTTCATAATATTCAATTAAAACTACATTAAATTAAAGAGATAATCTTATTTTGCCTATAACATTGTGATGGTTGTATTCTGGAATTAGTCATTTTTTACTGGTAAACCACCATAGTCGGCCATAAACCCAAAAAGTACTTTTCTTAGAATCAAAATCCTGGACATAGTTAATGAGAAATCACCAACAATATGAACAAATCATGATGTGTGGCATCATATAAGCCATTACTCTAATGTACACACAACCAGATGGGTTGTTGTTTTAGCAGTCTACACAAGGATGGCCACTGGACACAAGAGCATTTACTTCATAGACACTTTGAAGAGCTACTTACAGCCATTCTAATGATATATTTTGTTAGGTTCCATTCTCAATATTAAAATAGTAGCAGACTGACAGGTCACCCCTATTTGTTTCTATATATGTAAACTGTCTTGGTTTTTCAAGACGCCTTGAGAAACCAAGACGTTTTGAAATCCAAGTCGTGGTCCCTACCTGATATTGTAAGATTGCTAAGTATATATATGTTATCATAAGACAACAGTGGCTAAATCCAATTTAAGACCGTTTTAAGACTTCACCACAGAAACAGACTGGGATAAAGATTGTTATAGGCGTTGGAAATTGACTAATACAACTTATAAGACCGAAGTGATCTACAAGAACCGTTATGACTAATTTGCTCACATACAAGTTGAATTGGCATAAAACTTAAGTGACCTCAGCAACTACAAAATATAAATAAATTTAAAAAAAGATATTTAAACGCTTAAATAACGCAAACAAGTACCTACCTCTTTCTTAATAATCTTTTCAGCATCCTCCAAAGTTTCGAAGGTTATGAAGCCGTAGCTAAAGAAAAGAGATGAACACACATAGTCAGTTAACAGGACCATTTAGATGGGTATTCTAATCCATGGAATAGTTGTTGTTCAAACACCAAGAATAGTTAGTTGTCTTCGGTTGCCGTGCAAGTCTCACTTTAAGATTGAAAAATATCTATATTGTGACGTATCAAAGGAAATTGGGTTTTTATTTTGTTAAGTGAGAAAGTACAGGTATCCAGGGTCCGTACACATGTGACGATATGAAATTCAAGACTTTTCAAGGCTGTTTTCTTTATAGGAATTCAAGACTATTTTCATTTGAATTTAGTGCGAAATCACCATTCAGAATGGAAATTTTGGACTAATTTAGATAGAGGGGATGGGGCAGTTTAATGGCATTCAAGGCTTTCCAAGACTAATTACCCAAAATAGGTTAAATTCAAGGCTTTTCAAGACCTTAAAATGGGGCAATTGAAGTTCAAGACTTTCCAGGCCCTGTACGGACCCTGGGTATTACAATTCGAGTTGGCTGTGGGGGCGGGCTTCCCATGATGCATCCATTCATCTCGCAGTTGACACTCACCCTTTGGATATGCCTGCACGGTCTGTAATGATTTTGGATTCTTGAACCGCACCGTATGAAGAGAAAAACTGTTTGAGCTCTTGAGCGGTTGTCTGCATGGAATTAACACAAAACCAAACATTTGCAAATAAGGTTCAGCAAACAAAATCCAACATACAATTTTACAACGTGAAATAGAATAATAATTCTAAGCGAGCAACAATTGCTTTCAGATTTGGAGAGGGGAAAAATAGGGAGAAAAAATACCCCAAAATAATTTTCTTTTTGTTCATTTTTAGATTAATGATATGTTAAAATGATTTGGTTAATATGAAAATGGGTGATGATTTGAAATGAAGGACATATTTTTCTATAAAAGGTTTCACCATATTTAAACATAGCCCCCCAGTTAGATAAAAGATTCACCCGGTACTTGTAGTACACAGGTGAACGACAACGTAGTCTAAATACGGGCGAAAATAGCTTTAGTATGGAACAAGAAGTGGAATGCCTGGCACCAGTGTCAAATGGTTACTTATATCAGCACAGAGTTGGTGAAATGGGAGAGAATGCAAAAAGACAAGATGGCAGCCAGAGAACGCCGTCGATTTCACTTTTAAATTGCATTAAAGTATATGTTTTATTATATTTTCCAACTCAAAAGTAGCGGGTAAATATGAAGACATATACAAAGAATAAATGTTGCTTCTTAGATTGTGAAATTAGGCTCTCATAAAGACTCATTTCATTAGCCCGATTTTTCGACCGTTTTTACATAAGGCTGGTCTTCACCCCTGTACTGGAATTACGGGGTGAATCTTTTATCTACCCCCCAGTGTGAGGACTGTGAGAGCAGGTCTCGGGGCACACTGCAGCTACTCACGTTGGCGGCGATACCACCGACGAAGATCCGGTTGGGTATGACAGTTCCGTACTTGGGTGCATGTGTTCCTTGTAAGGACGGCGTTGTGGCTGGCGTAACTGACGCAGGGGAAACCTCGCCCGACGAACTCTGATGGCATACAGAAGGGCTATTTACTGTGCACACAAGGCAGCTCCACTCAGCGACATTTACTAGCACGCCAAGACAAGCCAGGCATTATTACCATATCAGTTGTTGTGTTACTCAAAGCCAGTTATTACCATATCAGTTGTGTTACTCAAAGCCATTTATTACCATATCAGTTGTGTTACTCAAAGCCATTTATTACCATATCAGTTGTTGTGTTACTCAAAGCCAGTTATTACCATATCAGTTGTTGTGTTACTCAAAGCCAGTTATTAATGTATGCATGCCAAGGGAAATCAATTACTGCCATATGAATTCTGTGTTACAGAAAGCCAGTTATTTCCATATCAACTACTGTTAATGAAAGCCAGTTATTACGATAGGCATGTCAAGGGAAATAAGTTATTATCATATGAATCGCTGTTACAGAAAGCCAGTTATTACTGTATACATGCTAAGGAAAATCAATTATTACAATGTGTACTTGCTTTGCAAGCCAAGTATTAATGTGCATGTGAAGAATAATTAATTACTAGATGCACATGTGGAAAGGATATTACTGTGTGCTGTGGCAAACCAATTAGTTACCATGTGCACACTATACAGTATACGTTATGGAAAGAAGGCATGCATTTGTAAAGAAAAGCAATTACTGTGCGCTGTTGCAAAATAATAATTACTGTATGCATGCTATTTCAATGTACGGTCAAGCGTTATTGTGTGTGCACTATCTACCTTAATTAGTTATTCATCAGTATGCACAAATGAAAAGGTCCTTTTTTATGTGCGTGCACCTTATAGATTAGTTTATTTATATGTTCAGATAAGTTACTATTTCAAGTATTTGTGCGTATTACGGTGCAGTAGGAAGTCAAATGTAACTATTCATAATGTGTACATCTTGAAACAAGCGCTTTGTTAGGAGTTATTTAGGGCCCAACCATGTTCTGAGTGTATCTGTGGTCATGCTGCAGCTATTATATTGGTACCGTTCAGGCCTAATGATTGTCATCAGTGATGCAGGCTAAGACAGATTACACACGTAGTAGCAGCGCAAGCTCTATCAGATTAATCACAAAACCACTATTAATATACATGGGGTTATCAAGTATGTACACAGTGATGGGAAGACCAATCCAACACAGGTTCGAGCTCACATAACCCATTCTAAGTGCTATCTTTCATTAAGGTACATAGAATATATGGTAAAGTCATGTGATGTGATCAGATCTTTAGGGATTTGTTTACTTAAGATGAGTTACTTGTTCTAAACAATGCATTGTCAATTTATTAGATTATATTAGAGTGTTTGAGCTGTATGTTCAAGCCAAGTCGGAGACTCCACCAGCCGGGCCCGCCACTTATAATAGGACAAGACGCATTTCCTGGATAGTCATAATTTTAGTTAGTATTCAATTCAGATATAAATCACCACGCAGAGAATTAGCTTTCTTAAACCCAATGCATATAAATAAATAAAATGGTAAACAAACCCTGCTGTGAATGTTAAGTTCGCTTATCATAAGAGTTCAAAAGTTAATCAAACTGAACAATTATTTGACACCAAAAACATGTCATTCTCTTCCACCTCAATTCTTATTTAAGTTGTCGGCATAGACCACACAGAAACCATAAAAGGGAAAATATTTAGAAACGGTATTGAAGAAATCCAAACACTAGTCCAATTACTCTCATCCCTGGCATTTCCATTTAATGCTTAGATGCACTCAACGTAATGTGTGTAAATGTTTATTTCACGCCATTATCGGCAATTAAAATCAAGCTAACATCGCTGGGAAGTAAATGTGAAAAGAAGCCGCTAAATGTGGCGGGAAAACCCCGTTTAAGTAAAAAAGCGAGACCCGAACATAACGGGGATCTCATTTGCATAAAAGGGGAATCCCCGTAGGGATGCGACAGGAGCGCCTGTTGCAGTAAAAGGGGGAATCACAGGTGGGGGGGAAGTGGGGGGTGGGAAGGGCGGGTGGTAGCCTTGCCTTATTTGAATAGAAAGGGAAACCCCGTATTGACACATTTGGGAAAGGCGTTTAAATGTGGCAGGGGAAGGGACGATTAAATGCTTAAATATGTTCACTTTAAGAAAGGTTTTCCGATTGGAAACTCTGTATTGCTGAATAAATAAATATATAGGAGGTAGTGACTAGATTAATTTAAATATACATAACAGCTAAGTCAAAGAGCATTTGGTGCCAACAGCTACATGTTTTCAAATACTGCTCTAGTTGGGTTTAACAAGAGTCAGAAAGCCGAATGAAATAACTGATTTGCCTACAAAACCATTATGAACATAAATACATGTTTAGTTAACTTCTTTAGACTTTGGAGATTTAGAAATTGCAACAAAGTTTGTAAAGCACCGATATATCTCACCAGCGGTAGAATAATCCATTACTCTCATACGATATATGGTTAGTTTAACTTTAGAACAACTGCATTAAGTGCAATTTTGTTATCAAATTTAAGCGCAAATATGGGGAACTGTGGTATTCTTTTGAGGGTGGCGCTAGCCCCAAAAGAAAGGACAATAACTACCTAATCTCAGTACGCGATTCGAAATTAATGTGAAAGCATTTCATCATTTTGGAATGTCCATACTGCGTTAGCTAAGTAAAATCAGAGTTTCCTATTTTGCTGAGATTAAACCCGATTGAATGGAAACAATTAACTCATCATTACTGAACGATGAATCCATTACCAATTAATTCCCAATGGAAGTCCAGAATGACCGATCAATAAGGATTCGAAATCCTCGGTACTAAATATTAATTTTGTGCAACATCATTTCAGAAGGCCAACTCGAAAATGATCCTCTTCTTGGCAATGTGAACTGTGAGTAATATCAATAACAAAATCCAAGAATGCAAAATCTTGCCGTGATATAATAATGTAAATACATTTAAAATCCAACCAGGTTCCAAATTCCTGGTCGTGAACCTAGTCACAGGCTAGTGGATGACGTAGCGAGATTCGGTGGCGTTTTTCCGACTGAGTTATATTTCATTTAGTTCGATATGGCATTCAGATTTACCCACATCTGCGTCAAATCTGGCCCATGTCCATTGGCAGATGGCTTATCTCATCAAGGTAGTGATCGCCCCCCGCCCAAACCCCGGACTCAGGCAGCAAACATTTGCAGCTGCATCAGGCGCCGGGTACATTTTCAACTCGCCCCAGGTCATGCTATTCATTCAACATGTGAAGGAATCATTGTAGGCAGGCACACCGAGTACAGATCTTGGCAAACCATGCAGAATTTGTTGTCAACCGAACCGATGTGGCATTCAATAAACAGTGGGGGGCCTTTTATGTTGGTTTTTGCTATACAGCAATGCCGGCGTTCTGATGAATCCAAGGGCTTTTCCGCCACGAAGGTTTGTGCCGGTCTCCACTCGAACTCGATGCGCGTTGGCAGCATCACGCGTTCGAATGTATCAGTTTTAATGTCTGCCGTCTGGTAAATACCCAATTAATCATCACAGGAAGAATGGCCGTATGCAATGCGGTTACTGTGTACTAGTATCTAAAGCAGTTCATGAGCGGAGAAAGTGAGCAATGCTCTGCGGGAAGAAACCCGACTCTCTATTATGTTTGCAGGGCTAAAATTAGGCGCGTGCGTTGCGCGAAGATATCCTTCATCGCCGCAGGCGGACCAGGGCGATCTAGCCTGCTGCCACCGGATTCCAAGCCTAAACTGAAACAATTCCAACAATTGGGGCTCATCAGTGCATCGTTAGAACCCATATGTGTTATCCTGTGTGCTGCTGGGCTAGCATCCACTGAAAACTGCTTATGTACGTACCATTGTTGTGATGTCGAGGAATTGTCGGGAATACTCCTACGTCAGTCTCCAGGCTGAAACTGCTGAAGACGCAGCCTGCTGCTCAGCCCTAATCACAGCGCGGGCCAGTCTACTCACCGCCTGAGGGGTGAGCAGGTAGTGAGCTCAACCACTCATACGCTTTAGACCTTTTCTTGCCGAGTTTTCTTATCTGCAATGTTGATGGTTTTGGAGCGCTTTCAGATTAGTGTTACTTTATAGGGGTATTAACAGTATTCGGGGCAGTGTCCAGTGGCGTATTGCACAAAAACCGTTGCAATGTTACTTGCGACCTCCTCGAAGATGGTAACGCCTAGTGACGTGACGTCGTTATTAATTATGGCGGGAATATTTGCAAGCTGAGAAAAGTCTGCCTGTCTTCTCGGTTCATCTTAACCTGGTGTATTTGAGTTTTCAGTATGGCGTAATCATGTTTATGTCTGACTTAGCAATGCACTAACCATAGACGTTGCATTCATATCGACATATTATCCATAATATGCACATTAACACAAATCAAGGTGATTAAAACCACCCACCCCTCTTAACATGGATGAACTCGTCTCCATACAGGCATTGATGTCCCATAAAGTAAGTATGATTCCCGCCATTCCCCAGCATTCCGATGTTTCTTCACGTTCCCAAAAGATATAGTTTTACACCTTCGATTATTCAGATGTTTCTTGTTATGAAATATTTGTGTAGCATTTTGAAGCATGTTAGAGTTATATCAGCTTATTGTTACCTGGTTAGATTACAAATAGATAACTTTATAGCACACGAAGGAACGGTCAAGATGGCAGGGACAGAGTCGATTATTTATAGAATGAGTGGACAATGATGTGTCAATATTTGGCGAAGTTTCAACAGGTTGAATATTTGGTCTTGTTCACCAGTCGCGTTATTTTATATGTTTAGTGATAATCATTAATAAGTCGCATGAGCTCTACTTTAACTGCATTAGTTTATTTGCTGCTAGATTCATAAATTTAGAATCTTAGCCTAGGCTCGACATATTATACACCCCCCCCCCCCACGACACCCCAACGTTCCCCGCCCAATATTCAAAAGTATAAATCGGCAACAGCTGCACAGCATCTCTACTAATGAAAACACAATCGCCCTACCAAGATATTATAGTGCACACATAACTAACAATAATTACTTACATAGTTATAATACTACTATTAGTAGGGCCTACGGTACCAATAGTAATGTATATATATCCATGGCATGTGTACGTACATTGTACTTACAAGTTATAGGCTCTAAATACCCAGATCAGCTTTATTTACTGAACTATATTGATATATAACTTTCTTTCATTTCGACTGTAGTTGTAATAGGCTCGTGAACATCCAGTTACAAAATGTATGCAGAAAAAGGAACGTGTGCCTTTGTAGATAGCCTAAAACGGCAATTTCTACTCTAGATTAATGCCCGCCATTTACACTTACAACCTCGTGAAATTTGGTAATCAGCTATCACAGAATCAGTTACTAATGTAAAATCGCAGAAACCAGTCAAGCATGACCTATTAAGGAACTCTATCTGGTTCACAAAATTATTACGGCAGCCAACCAACCGATATTAGCCACTCTGGGAATGTGTCTAGTTGACACCGATTCTAACTTTTAGGTGAGCCTAAATTGGTACTGCTATTGAACTATGGCCGGCCACACCGCGGAATGGCAATTGCTTAATTGTTTGTTTAATCACAGGTCAGATCTGTCCAGAAGTGCTATTCGGCTCAGAATAAATTCACCTAACCATGACTTGAGTATCACTATCAGCGATCGAAAATAATGAGCGCCAAAGCTACTCAGCGATGCAGTCATAACACAATGTCCGCCTGAGCCAAAGATGGTCACAGCTTGAGCAGGAATTGACACACTAACAAAAGTGATGGGTTCGCCATTTTTCACACTACTGATCGCACATGCTATTACTATGTGTTTTGAAACGAAGGGAATAATGTATATGCATGTTTTAGATTGCATTCTGTGATGTCTTAATGGACACACTAACTCATGCCTAACTAATAGGATTGTAGAAATTTGATGATTAGGCCTACATATACGCAATATTCACAATCACACACTCAAACAACAGACTAACTGTACCCCAAGCGCAAAAAAACCATGCCAGTAATCATAAATGAGCCGCTCTCAAAAGGTGATAACTCGTTTTTTGTTGACCATTGTAATGATTGACACAAAACAGCACAGAAACGGTTACACTGAAAACACAAGGACATTTGCTTCAAATCAATATGTATTCTATTGGGATTATGAAACACCATGTACAAAACAAATCAGTTTATCCTGAGCAAATGCATAAGCAGATAGTATGTTGATCGTTACAATGGACAAAGTGTTGTCCCATATTGCTTAGCACCTTTTGAGGCAGTCTCAAATACTCTAAGTCATTAGACTTAACCGTTATGGGAGGCATAGATACACCCATCAAACCATGCCAGTAATCATAAATACTCTTAAGTCATTAGACTTAACCGTTATGGGCAGCATAAATACACCCATCACCAAAACATAAATTATAAAAACATCCAAAAAAATCAAGAAATTTTATGAAATAACATAAATCTAAACTGTGTTCAATGCACACATATATATGTACATCCAGGATATATAATCCGTGATAATATCACTTTCTGTCTTGTTTAGCTATGACCTTCCTTTGTAAATTAACTGTTTGTTATTTTTGTTTCTGAGCATGTATTTTCTTTTCTACTGAATACACGATTTCCGCAACTAGTATGACACCAGGGCCGCGTTCAGGGTGTGCTCCGAGATGTCTCGGGGAAATCCCTGATGTCACGCTAGTCTGAACGGCAAAAGCAGTTTGTCGCCTCAAAAATGGCCGCCCCCCCATAGGCGGTGGCCATTTGCAATGGAAAAGCTGTGCTGTGATTGGCTGAAACCACTGAATATGGCAGCAATTTTCGAGGCACTTTTTTCTCCTATCTCAAAAGGGAGATGTCTTGGAGACGCCTCGGAGATGCACCCTGAACAGAAGTAAGCCAAAAAGCATCGCGGAGACGTCTCGGAGACGGATCCTGAACGTGGCCCTGGCGGAGCAGTCACACTACGACGTGTATTCCGGCGTGCCGGTGTGGCGGATTCCGAGGGACACCAGTTTGCCAGGGACACTTCCATTGAAATGCATTGTTAACGGCCGAGAGCAAATCTCCATACGGAAAAAGTCAAATATCTCTCAAATTACACCATCTAGAAACTAATCGCTTGGTAGACATAGAGAAAACATCTTTAGCATAAAGACTATATTAAATTGATAAGGTTAGGGTTCTTGATTTCTATTAATTTTGAATAAAACTAACGTTTTGCACTGGGCGTACCATCAAACTCAAGGCATTGTTAATGGTCGTGAGCAATGTTCATACGGAAAATACAGAAGAAGTCAAATATCTCTCAAATTACACCATCTAGAACCAAATCGTTTGGTATACATATAAAAAAGATCTTTACCAAAAACATTATATTAAATTTATAACGTTAGTGACAATGATGTTCGATTTTGAAGCATGTGCAGAAGCGATGTGTCCCTCGCAAACTGGTGTCCCTGGGAATCCGCAACACCGCCAACGCGCTTAAATATATTCAACGCGTCGAGAAACGTCAAACTTTTCGGCGAGTTTTGAGAAAACTTGACATGGTGGGAGCGTGTTGCTGGCGCGTTATTGGCGCGGCGCCAACGACCCAATTTCACCAGGTTCCCACGTTGTGTATCGGCGCATTCTCTCTGTGTCTGTGTCTCTGTGTCTCTGTCTGTGTGTATGTATGTGTCTCTGTATGTGTTTCTCTCTGTGACCCTGTCTGTGTCTCTGTCTGTGTCTCTCTATGTGTCTCTGGCTGTGTCTCTGTATGTGTCTCTGTCTGTGTCTCTGTCTTTGTCTCTGTCTCTGTCTGTGTCTGTGTCTCTGTATGTGTCTCTCTCTGTGTCTCTGTCTGTGTCTCTCCCTGTGTCCCTGTCTGTGTCTGTGTCTCTGTCTATGTCTGTGTCTCTGTATGTGTCTATGTATGTGTCTCTGGCTGTGTCTCTGTCTGTGTCTCTGTCTGTGTCTCTGTATGTGTCTCTGTCTGTGTCTCTCTCTGTGTCTCTGTCTGTGTGTATGTATGTGTCTCTCTGTGTCTCTGTATGTGTCTCTCTGTGTGTCCCTGTCTGTGTCTCTGTCTCTGTCTATGTATGTGTCTATGTATGTGTCTCTGGCTGTGTCTCTGTCTGTGTCTCTGTATGTGTCTCTGTATGTGTCTCTGTATGTGTCTCTGTCTGTGTCTCTCTCTGTGTCTCTGTCTGTGTGTATGTATGTGTCTCTCTGTGTCTCTGTATGTGTCTCTATGTGTGTC
Source organism: Branchipolynoe longqiensis (assembly GCA_030323885.1). Lineage (NCBI taxonomy): Eukaryota > Metazoa > Annelida > Polychaeta > Phyllodocida > Polynoidae > Branchipolynoe > Branchipolynoe longqiensis. The sequence goes on from CM059196.1 coordinate 21,676,390, forward strand.
CCTGTCTGTGTCTCTGTATGTGTCTATGTATGTGTCTCTGTCTGTGTCTCTGCCTATGTCTCTGTCTGTGTCTCTGTCTCTGTATGTGTCTCTGTCTGTGTCTCTGTCTGTGTCTCTGTTTGTGTCTCTGTCTGTGCGTATGTATGTGTCTGTGTCTCTGTATGTGTCTCTCTCTGTGTCTCTCTCTGTGTCTCTGTCTGTGTGTATGTGTTTCTGTATATGTCTCTGTTTGTGTCTCTATCTGTGTCTCTGTATGTGTCTCTGTCTGTGTCTGTGTGTGTCTCTCTCTCTCTCTGAGACAGAGAGACATAGACACACAGTGACACACACAGAGACACACACAGAGACTCACACATAGACACAGATACAGACACATACATAGACACAGACACATACATATACAGAGATGCATACAGAGACACAGACAGAGACACACACAGACACACTGACACACACACAGACACAGATACATACACACACAGACAGAGACACACACAGAGACACATACAGAGACACAGACATAGACACATACACATACAGAGGCACAGACACAGACACATACAGAGACAGAGACACAGCCAGAGACACAGACACAGACAGATACACATACAGAGACACATTCAGAGACACAGACAGAGACACAGACAGAGACACAGAGAGAGACACAGGCAGAGACACAGACAGAGACACATACAGAGACACATTCAAAGACAGAGACACAGACAGAGACACACACAGAGACACAGACACAGACAGAGACACAGGCAGAGACACTGACACAGATACAGACAGACACACAGAGACACATACAGAGACACATTCAGAGACACAGACAGAGACACAGACAGACACAGACAGAGACACAGACACAGACACAGACAGAGACACATTCAGAGACAGAGCCACAGACAGAGCCACAGACAGACACACCTCGACACACAGAGACACATAGACACACACACAGATACACAGACATACACACACAGACAGAGACACACACAGAGACACAGAGACACACACAGAGACACACATACAGCAACGTGCGAGCAACGCTCCTCCAACGCGCTTGTAACGTGTGTCGACGGTCTGCTAACGCGCCCGTGACGCGTAACACAACACGTCGGGCAACGCCGAAAGTTTTGTGCAAGCACAAAACTTTCGGCCCTGGGCGACGCGCGCCGACGCGTTGTATCAAAGCGACCTGTCAATCATAGTGTACCGACGCGCCGGCAACGCGTTTCTAACGCGTCCCGACGCGTACCGACGTTTCACCAAAAAAAAAAACACGTTGCCACGCGTTGTCCAACGCCGGGCCAACACGTCGTAGTGTGACTGCTCCATATGGACACTCGCGTTTTGGGTCGACGGCGTGTCACTGTGTTGTTTTCTAGTTGTGACGGTGCAAGAGTTGGAGGGTTGGCACTTATACATATCAAACTACTATTCTTTTTTAGTGCCACCCAGACTCTTATAATAAACTGCTAAATCTATTTAAATTACTACTTAAAGTAAGCGCTTCTGGCTCTTCATAAATGACAGCGTGTGTATCCACTCCTGCCTTTGCTAATATACACAGCATGCGAAAGCGGTATGAGGCATTGATACCCATGCCGACCTCCAATAGTCAATGTATTATTTTTGTGTTGGGGGTTCGTTGAACAAACCAAACCCCAACAAATATATACACATCCCATTTTGGTTTTTTTTTGCTCTAAATTTGTGAAGGAAAGTCAAAGTTACTAGTGTTTTCTATCGCAAATGCAGCAGCATTCGCATTCGCACCGATCGGTCCATGGGTCGATCCATTTGCTGCATTCGCGTTCGCATTCGCATTCGGACATATGAAATCACCCATGTTTATTTATATGCTTTTCCATTTTTTGCCGCATTCGCATTCGCATGCCGCATACCATGTATATGGAATCTTAGCTTTATAGCAGTTGAGGATCTACAGGGTGCCTCTGGTCACAGATTCTGTGACCCACAAGTCCAGTCTGGATTACGCTCTGTGCATGCATCGTGGAAATCGTGTATTGGGCACTGATATCCTTTTGTATGCTTAAAAAAAGAAATAAACTTTGTAGTAGACTCGGACGTCGGGAGAGGACAGCCTTTTAGTGGGGTTACAGGTAATTACTCCCGCATCACTGTTTAACTATGACAGGGCTGCTAAACAGTGCATACAGCTAAGATTCCATAGACGCGGCATGCGGTAATGCAATGCCTCAACAAATCGAAAAGCATGTAAAGGCATAGTAGTGCTTCCATACGTCCGAATGCGATTATGAATGTGAACCCGAATGCGAATGTGGCAAATGGATCGACCCATGGACCGATCGGTGCGAATGCGAATACTGCTGCGTTTGGCATAGAAAACAATAGTAACTTTGCCCTTCCTTCACAAATTTGGAGCAAAAAACCCTAAAAATGTCAGTATCTTTTTTGGTGTGTTTGTTTAACGACCCCCAAGCACAAAAAGTAAACATGGGCTATACGGGGTTGGCATATATCTATGCCGCATATATACCGCATTCGCATGCCGCATACCGCATACCGCGTATATGGAATCTTAGCTTTAGAAAAAGTGTCGGAAGACTGGGTTATGAAAATGACCATATGATCTTGCAATCTAATATGCTAAATATATTTCCAATAGTTAGCTATCATAGGCCGCTACTTTTGCGGTGAATAATTTGTGTAAATTAATAGACTTTAAAAATCAACTCGAGAACTTTCTGTGGTGTGGCCACGATTTCTTTTTTTGTCATTCTCTCCAAATTTCTCAAATTTACGCCAATATAAATAAACCCTATGCACTGGGACCACCACCTCCACGTGTCATTTATAGTTAATTTCCACTGGAACAGTGTATGCCACATAGGCTACCCTTCTGGAGAGGGGGGGGGAACTTGTTATGTAGGTTATAGGGTGCCGACAACTGAATGACCTGTCAGGTGTATGACCACCAACTTAGTGATAACGACACTGGCCACTGGCAGTGGTGCCCGTCAGTTCTAATACACTCATGGCAATTCTTTAACATTGACCTGATATTCTGAGAAGTGCCTGCCAGCCACGGCTCACTGCACATCAAATGAGGGCCTCTCACTTTTGAAACAATCAAGCAATTTGGAACGTTCAGTTGTACCAAACACCCACCCAGACACCCATCCAGAAGGAGCTACGGCGCCTTAATATTTGCAACATTGCATACATATGTTTCTTCCATAGTTATTTTGACTGAATAAAATTTGAATTGATCATACTTGTATTAAACAAAGTATATGTTCCTTTCAAGTTGAAATGAAAGCCCACGTTTGTAAACCCAGTGCTCATTTTAGATGAATAATGTTCGCCACATAGTTACACCGAAAATATCCAGAAATCAGTAGAGTAGGCCTACAATCACTTTTACAAGTATGTTGTGCTCTCAAAATATGAAGAATGTTGAAGGTGAAAAGAACAGTACCCACACTAATTCGGGTGTCGGGCCGATACCAAACTATATTTGACTATTTAACGTATGTATATGTATGTGTTGTATGAACTATGATATACGTATACATACAAACACATATTTCTTGCAATAATTTCATTGTGCAAGCTTTGTAAATAGGATTAGTTAATTGTTAAACTCTATTATTAATCAAAACGTAAAGTTTGTTTTATTTAACGACGCCTCTAGAGCACATACATATTTATCATCAACTATTGAACGTCAAACATTTGGTCATTCTGACACATTTCTTTAGAGGAAACCTGCTGCCGCCACATAGGCTACCCTTTCCGATAAGCAGCAAGGGGTCTTTTATATGCACTTTCCCACAGACAGGACAACACTTACCACAGCCTTTGATTAACCAGTTGTGGACCACTGGTTGGAACGTAAAATAGCCCAAACTGCAAATGTGTCCACTGAGCAGGATCGATCAGATGATCCATACCTACACAGCTGGACACGCAACTGCCTGAGCTATGTCCCGCTCTCTCTATTATTAATCGGGGAGACAACTATTTTATTTCGGAATAATTATAATTCAAATTAACTTTAGTCCACAAGTTTGTTTGTTTGTTGTTGTTTTACGTCCTAGCAACATCTAGTCCACAAGTAGAAATACATGGCCTTAAATTTGGAAATGCCTTGAAAAAGCCGTGAATTAATCAAAACCTTTGAAAAGTGATTGGACTTTGCCTAAACAAACCCCGTGGATGAGAATTTAGAAGCCAAAGTGTAATACTTAAGAATATTCTAACCCTGGTCAAGTCAAATCGATGACTTAAAAATTGATACTTGTCGCTTCCTAGCAAGGCACTCGGCATTATTAGGATAGGACAAGGACTGGTTAGCTCAGTGTCAGGATAATGTGACTGAGTGGGATATCAGGTCATGGTGCTGGTGGCCTGGTCTCCCAGTGGGGCAGCACTATAAAGTCACCATGATTGTGCACTGTCACAAGTCGGTACCCATCCTGATATGACCTTAGATGTTGTTAGGACGTAAAACAACAATAAACAAACAAACATGGTGTCATGATATATATGGGCTATTGGGTGCTTAACAAACTGCTCATTCATTTTTGCAAATTCTTTTGGACGGTTTATGTTTAATGACTAAATATGTAGGTTACTAACTGGTCTAAGACAAATGTTAATACTATCGAAAATGGTAATGTTTGGGGGCTTTCAAAGAGCAATGTTTGATTTGAAATGGCCCTATAAAGCCCTTATAATTGGTTGCTGACCTGCCGCGATGGCCTAATCGGTAGAGCGTAAGCCTCGCATCCGGAAGGTCGGGAGTACGGTTCCCCGTCGAGTCAAACCAATGACTTAAAAATTGATACTTGTCGCTTCCTAGCCTGGCACTTGGCATTAATAGGATAAGGCAAGGACTGGTTCGCTCAGTATCAGGATAATGTGACTGAGTGGGATATCGGGTCATGGTGCCGGCAGCCTGATTTTCCAGTGGGGCAGCACCGTCACAATTCGGTACCCATCCTGATATGACCTTAGATGTTGCCAGGATGTAAAACTCCAACAACCAATCAACCCTATGCATTATAATTGGTTGCTGAAAAGTTGTTAGTAGAGCGTGTTTTCTATGTTGATGGATGTAATCGCCCACCAAATTAAACACAATGCTAGAGAAACATCATACTTGTCCGTACTTTGCCTATCGCTTCATCAGTGGTTGGTTGTTGGAGTTTTACGTCCTGGCAACATCTAAGGTCACATCAAGACAGATACCGACTTGTGACAGTGCGCACTCATGGTGACTTTATTGTGCTGCCCCATTGGGACATCAGGCCACTGGCACCATAACCCGATATCTCACTCAGTCACATTATCCTGACACTGAGCTAACCACTCCTTGCCCTATCATGTTAATGCTGGGCGCCAGGCTAGGAAGCGACAAGTATTAATTGTATATGTATATGTCATTGGTTTGACTCGACCGGGAACTGAACTCCTGATCTCCCGCACGCGAGGCCCGCGCTCTACCGATTCTGCCACCGCGCCCGGTTCTTCATCAGTGACATGGTACCTTTATAAAACCGCCAGGATGGACAACATAAACACAGGTCCCAGAAATTGTCAGATATATCGAGACTTGTGTAGATTAAAATGTAACCTTTGCAAGAAATAAATACAGAAAATGTTAAGTCGATAAGAAGTTGCTCTAAAAACTTGAATAGAATCGTTGCTGAGCTCTTCCCATTCTCTATGCTTGGCATTAACCAGCATAACTTACGTAAAATATAAAACCTCAAGTGTAATGTTGGCCTACAAAGTAAGCACGTGTACCAGCTATAGTAATAATTCTTACCTTAGATCTAAATCTTAGTTTATCTACTGACATATGCTCAACATGCAAATCTTTATAGAAAGACGGATTCTGCTATAAATTGGAATGTTTTTTGCTATTATTTGGAAGGTTTTCACTTTTGGTTTTCAGTGCCCAGTTTCAGAGAATGGTGCATTGACAAAGAACTTGGTAGAAAATCATGAACATATTAAAATTGCATAGCCCGATGGCTTTGAGTTTCTGTCATTTTCTGAGATAAATATATTATGTTGATCGTTATAATCTACCTTACTTTAGATTGAAATCAATTTGATTTTAAATGGCTAACTTTTGAGATATGTAAATTAATGTTGGCAAGCACGCCAAACTGCTGACAGCATAGGCTTCTGCAGAAACTTTCTATTAAATTGGCATGATATTCTGTTCTATATGGTGACAAATGTTTGATAAGTGCACCAGTATCTACGTTAGATATGTAGAATCAATCTAGATAATTGCTTTGATTTTGTCTAATTTAGAGATGAAGAATCAAATCTAGATAATTGCTTTGGTTTTGATATTTGATCGGACTATGCAACTTTAAGATGGAATGTTATGAAATACTGTTTCTATTTATCAACAGACAAATTTAAATGAGGAGCTGTGAAATATAAAACTGATCAGTGCGGTTAACATAATGTGGCATAGAATGCGGACATTGCTGTAATGATAGCATTCTACAGAGAATCAGATAGTATGTTAGTAAAATAATATCTTTCCACCGTTTTCAGTCTAATCCCATGAGCTAAATTAATTACATGAATGAAGGGAAACAAAAGCGTTGGATATGTTTACTTGTATTTATTTATTAGTTACGTACACACAACAGATGGGTGATTAAGATGTTTAATTTATGCAGGTGTATATTCACTTCAACTTTAAATATGCAATTCTATATGTTTCTATTAATTATATAGTAGACGCAATGTCTTTTTCTTTAATTAAATTATATTAACAGAATAAACGATTCGTTAAAAAAATTGTATTTCCAGAAGATGCAGAGAACAATTACTAATCATCTGTAATGGTATGGATTCACAAGCAAATTATAAATTGATATATTGTATGTCTAATATTGTTTCAACAAAAACAATAATTCATAGAGCCACAGTTCAAATGTTGTCCACTGCAAATTGACACTTCGATGAAATTGAGTATTAAAATGGGAGCCTCATCACTCTAAAAATGAATAATTAAGAGCAGAAACCGAATTCTCGAAATGACAAAAGCCGTTTCCTGACTGAGGGCTAATACTTCCAATAGACATAAACAGTTCCAGAATCTTTAGTTTTTTGTTAAATGCATTCTACTCTACAATAATTTCACGATATGTATCTAAATAGGACCCAGAAACATTAAAGGCTATGACGTATTGGAGATACTAGTACATTTAAGGCTAAGCAAATTGCATTGTGTAGAAGCCATCCAATTATTGTGTACTAATAAATGTGGACGAATAAATATACTTTTCTACTCACTTTTAGAATATTATTTAAGCTTCTAATCTTAGACCGCATTAAACCAAATGTATAGCATCAATCCTATCTTAATCGGGTTTTGGCAAGGGAAATAGTGTGACACATTTAGAGGGTAAAAGGCTATAGAAGCTCAAACAGTAATCATAGCGGTAAGTATAATTCTCTTTAATTAAATGTCCTAAATCAGTTGAGGTTGGACTAAATAAATAAATAAAAATGTATTAAATGTCAGGTATTAGTTTATATAGCCATATATATAAGTTAAAAAAAATTCGGAGTCATCTCAAATGTAATAATAAAATATGAAATAAAAGTGTATATAATTCACCACATTAAAGCTCTGGTATATATTTATAATTACCAAAAGATAATATATCACAGATACAACACTATGAAGCGAATGATTAGTTTTGAAGTCTTGTAAATAGCAAATGAATGGCATAAATCTATTAAATAGGGGTGATTTTAACTAGATAAATTTATCGTAATATTTGTAAATTAGCACAATATAATCACGTAGGTATCCCAGGTTCTAACCAGGATCTAAATAGTCTATTTCACAGGCGCCAACCACAATTAAAATATTCTATCTCTTGAATATCATACCAGGCTACCTGTTTCTATTTGTTATATATAGATTACACATTTTAACGGGTTTTCCACATAAAGATAATACTGCCCTACGTATTTCTGTATATTATGTATAGATTAAATAGTTAAGCTATCTTTCCACTTGAAGATAATACTAGGCTACGTGTTTCTATATATTATATATAGATTAAACATTTAAGCAGTCTTTCCACTTCAAGATAATACTGGGTTATGCTTCTATATATTATATATAGATTAAACATTTCGTCTTTCCAGTTGAAGATAATACTACTACTAGGCTGTGGGTTTCTATATTTTATATATAGATTAAACATTTAAGCTGTCTTTCCAGTCTTGGGTTGGATTAAATTGGTAAATAAGTTAATCAATTTTAATTTCTCCTTTCAATTACCTAATCTTGGAAGGCAACGAACGCTAAGCTACATGTTTATATATATTATATCATATTATAATCATTTAATTTATTTCCAGACTTGGGTGCATTGGTTTGTAAAATAAAAATGTGTAAATTCCAATCGATCACTTTAGTTTACTGCGCTGCATGACAGACAGACGCGCAGGCTGGCCCACAGCCCCGGGTTGGTTTCGGTCGGCAGTTCGACGGTCGTGATGACGTTGCTGGCCTGCATGTGCTCACTGGTTCCCGTCGGGTACACGGGGCAGCTGTACACGCGCCGCTGGTTGCCGGCGGGCGGCGCGCGGGGGGCCGTCGGCACGATGGTGAACCACACCACGGGCATGGCGGTCGGGCCGGGCTGGCCAGGGGCAGCGGGCACCAGGAGGCACTCCTCCGTGTCCCAGAATGCATTGTGCAGGACAAGATGGCTTACATACACACCGGACGGCGGGGGACCCGTCGGCTTCTTGGACAACACCTGCAAGTGGAAGATGGATATTTAAATTTTAGTATGGATTCTTTAATTAAATTTGTTTGTCTACAATGTTATACATTTAAATATAACAAATGCCAATGCTGATGCACAGGCGTTCCAATAGCGAACAGTATTGTATGGGGAAAGTAGGTTGGGTTCTAAAATTGGACAATTCTATCCAAAGATATACCTCAGATTTGGAACAGGTCCTCACATAGACAAAATATAAAGCCGATTTTCTCAGCGCCCTCACTGCAATTTGTTTGTTTGTTTGTTCTTATTTTACGTCCTAGCAACATCTAAGGTCATATCAGGATGGGTACCGACTTGTGACAGTGTGCACTTTATAGTGCTGCCTGACTGGGAGACTAGGCTGCCAGCACCATGACCTGATATTCCACTCAGTCACCTTATCCTGACACTGAGTCAACCAGTCCTTGCCCTATCCTAATAATGCCGAGAGCCTGGCTAGGAAGCAACAAGTATCAATTTTTTAAGTCATTGGTTTGAGCCGACCAGGGCTCAAACCCACAAACCCGGATCCCCCGATCTCCCAAAACAGGAGACGAATGCTCAACTCATTCAGCCATCCCGTCTGCTACCTACCTCACTGCAATAGAAGGGTGCTTTGCTACAATATGAAAGAGCACATAATACCAAGGCTTTATGACTTAAGCCTCAGTCACACTATGGCTGATGACCACTTTGCAACCAAAATGTCGACTGGTCGCCAAGCTATGAAAATGGTTGTTGACTATTTTTGTTGCAAGGAGGCTTTTGGTGCAGTAGCATCAGCCTCCTTGTGACCAAAATGGTTGCCAACAACTGAGCACCACTTTGCGACCACCCATTTTTGTATGGTTGCTAAGCGGTCGCAAGCATGGTGTTTAAATCTAGAAAAGTCCAGATTCAGATCTACAGTGGGAGCCAGTTTCTCTTATTTTTATTAACATTTGTATCACTCCTGAATTGCACATCAGTTGTATACATTGAGGTTTATTGTAAATAGCGTCCTACATTTCTGAGTTATCACCATCGCTCTTCTGACCTACATTTTAGTGAGGGTGATGTGAAAATCGGAAACTAATGAAATGGCAGATAATACAGGAAAAGAAGAGAATCGGTCTTCCCTCTCATGTCTGATTCTATGGTCCTAATTAATCGGAACGATAGGTCCTGCCATTTTGCTGTCTATTTGGCGAACTAGATAGAGGCTGCCCACTGTGCCTCCCAGGCCGTAATCGATTAACACGACCCGAGTGACTCGGGTCACCCGAGTCGTCAGAATTTCAAATCGAACACTGCGAGTAGAGTCGACAAATACACGTGCCATGTGCAAAACGATCCGACCCAAGTAACCCACCTCCTAGCTGGGGTTGGCTACGAGCGATGACGTCACATTTGCGCTGGTACCGTCCTGCAGGATAACAGCTACCAGTACCAGTCATGCATGGTTTTTTTTAAAGAATAACTTAGATTAATGAAATGGAAATATGGCTAAACTAGGCCATCATAAAATACTTTAAATCCTATTTTGCTGTAGTTTTATCGGTTATTAAAAAAATAAAATAATTGTCCACCCGAGCGCGGAGAAGCGTATTCGATTATTCGACCCGAGTAGGATGTGCGCATGCGCCAAAAGGTGGCTCGGGTGACCAGAGTCGATCAATCGATTACGCCCATAGTGTGTCTGTGTGTATGATCCGTAGTCTTGAACTTGATTTACCCCATTTCAAGGACTTGAAAAGCCTTGAATTTAACCTATTTTGGGTAATTAGTCTTGAAAAGCCTTGAATTTCATTAAACTATTCCCTCTGATCTAAATTATTTGGAATGGCAATTTCAGACAAAATCCAAATGAAAATAGTCTTAAATGCCTATCAAAAACAGCCTTTAAATCCATATCTTCACATGTGTATGAACCCTGTGTGTGTAATGCTTCAAAGTGGAAGACTGCAACTATCAGTGTTTCGCCACTTGGTCCTGCAGGATACACGCATTGTTCACAGTCCTGTCTGTGCCTGCTCCGACTAGTTGGCGCTGTGAGTGGTGAGTGTTCATCTGCCATGTCACCCGACACAGGTGACCTTCACACTAGCTTCGTCCACTCCAGGCAATATCCTCCAACATCTTTGATAATGCTGCGAACAGGGGAAAGGTGCTGTGGAAGCCGGACGCGGGAACAGCTTCCTGGTGCCTCTATCAAAGTCCCGACCATCCCACCAGCTTTCACTAATGGCTGTTAACCGTAAAGCTAGGATTCCTTACACGCGGTATGCGGCATGCGAATGCGAATGCGGCAACAAATCGAAAAGCATCTAAGTGAATAGGGGTGCTTCCATACCTCCGAATGTGAATGTGAATGCGGCAACTGAATCTGTCCCTGTAGCCATCGGTGTGGCATGCGAATGCGAATGCTGCTGCATTTGCCATAGAAACCAATACTGTTCCTTCACAAATTTGGAGGAAAAACCCCAACAAATGTTGGGGGTTGGCATATATCTACACCGCATATACGACTGCTGCATGCCGCATACCGCATATAAGGAATCCTAGCTTTATGCGTCTATTTTTCTCATTGAAGACGAGAGCTCTACTTTGATTAGGTCAGTAATTAATGTTTGCTTTTGCAGATTAACATAAAGCAAGTGGTCATTATAGAAGTGGGCAATTTGATATCTGATAAAGTGTCAGGTTAGTTGCAGCACTAAATGCAATACCCAGAATATGTTAGTGTTCAAGGTAGAGGGCGTGGGTGAGGAGAGGGTGCTAGTTCTTTGTAATTGTGTGTTAACTGTTGGGTAAAGCGGGACCATGTGTGGGGCGCAGGACACAAAAGGTTAAAGCACCGGCGTTACGCCACCTTGCACAGCCAACTTCAAGGCACTGACCCAGGGGCATTGTTATGACCTTCCACTGGAGGCGAAGGAGAAATGGGGATGGGGGGAGGGAGGGTGTGGGCGGGAGTGTGCAAGGGCTGACTTGGGAATACCTGGAAGGAAGATAGGGATGTTCTATCCTTGCTGAAATGATCAGTCACATCTTAATTTGTGTCCCCTCCCCTCATAAAAGAAAGCTGATGCGAAAGAACACAATCCAGTGCTCTCCTCTTTAAACCATAACAATGTCATACAAACTTACTTGCTTCATATATTGAACGCTGAACTGCATATTGCGGCATAAACTTACATTTGCTATTTAAAAGTTTTCATGACAATTTTTTTTTTCTAAAGGCGAAAGACTGAAATAATCTAAAGCGCTCATGTTAAGTCATTGGAAAGGCTTAAAATATACTAGATCTTCATAGCTGGAATGATGAACAATGTTAGCACATACGATAGTTTACCTCTTTTTTTTTTTTTTTCAAATTCTCAAAGGTATATGATTTGGAATGAATCTTAAAAAAAATTAAATCCTTAATGTTATTTGTCAGCAGACAATAACAACAGTGCAGGTCAAACGGCAGAAATGTGGTCTTGGGATATGTCTGAACGCAAAAATAGCTGCTACTACCGAAGAGGATGTTTGGTTCTCTGCAATTGCAACTTCAGGGGCCTGGCTTCCATATACGCAGTTACACAGCTGTGCAGCACCTGAGCCTATACATATTATCTTTATATTAACAATATTAATACACAGAAAATATTTTAATCAAATATATTATCTAAATATGTGTATAATGTATATACTATAGCGTTTTATTCCATCGCCGAAAAGTGCGCACCACCTGAAAATCCCAAGCTATACCCCTGAACCTAATAAGTATTACATCCATTTTTTTTTTTTTTAAAGTATGTGTGTGTTTGTGTGTGTGTGCACAGTTCTGGAAAGTCTTAAAAAGTCTTGGAACTTCATTTGACCCATTTCAAGCCCTTGAAAAGGCTTGAATTTAACCTGGGCAACTAGTCTTGAAAAGCCTTGAATCCCATTAAACTGTCCTCACTGATATAAATTAGCCCGATATCACCATTCACTATCATTGTTTCACCCGCACCCCCCTGAAATCCTAATGAAAATAGTCTTGAATTCTTATCCAAAACAGCCTTGAAAAACCTTGAAATAACCTTGAATTCCATATCTTCACATGTGTACGGATATACTTTTCTGAGATGAAACATTTAAAAAATTGTTTTTTTAAAGAGGATATATATATACACACTTAACTGAAACAAATTAGTTCGCGTAATTGTGTCTAACAATTTTACATATATATATAAGCGAAATGATTTAGGACTGAAGAAAGTGGAGTTGGGTGGAATGAACAGTGTGCCACTACGCACATTGAGCGCGGCGCGGTAGAACTGAACACGTGGATGTAGGCGTACACCTGGGGATGTCATGTGCCCCCTCTCCCACCCCCCTCTCCCACCCACACACACGTGCGCAGCCTCCCTCCTGCAGGCACTGGTGACCCCGGCAGTGAGGTCACCGTGTAGTGTGGCAACCCCATGTTATGAAGCACCACGTCGCCGTACCTCCAACAGTCACGGCCAGTTTAGCACAGTGTCGAGTTGTAAGGCGCACTCAAGCACGTCGGCAATTCTTTCAAATCAGCTTCTTTACGACCAGCTTCCACAGGTCTGCCCCCCCCCCCCCCCCCCCCCCCCCACACACACACACTGCCTTCCGTTCACAACGGGTCACACACGGAAAGCTTATTAAATAATTATTACATTTACAACTTCCCCGATTCCGCCCCGCCCCAAACCGTTCATCACACACACCACGCGCGGGGAGTCGGTGGGGACGGGGTGTGTGGCAGTGTGTGAGGGGGGGGGGGCCGAGAGAGGGATGGTGTGTATAATATTGTGTACATAAACAACAAGTCGTGGTCTGGAAAATGACACCGGCAAGGAGCAGTAAACACAGGCACAACTACCGCGAGTTGCAGGCCTAGTAGGCTCAGCCAAACACCCCGTCCCCAATCTCCACTGGGCACGTGCCACCCCACGCACCCACCCACCCCTACACGCCCCCTCACACAGATACACTCGACCCCCTACTCGCAAGCTCGCTAGCTCTTTCTCTAACTCTCCCTCTCTAGCCCTCTCTCTGTCGCTCTCTCTAGCTCCCCCCCCCCCCCCCACACACACACATATATCTTCCATATACTATCATTATATATATATATATACATACACGCACGCACACACACTAATATAGGCACCCATAGTCAACAGATCAGTAACAAAAACGGCCAAATCTAATAGCACACACACAAATGACATTACACCACATATTTTGCTGAATGTTGACGATCCCACTTTGCGGATCTAGCTTGTTCTTGCCAGTTAGAGACGATTTATGTATCTATGGGAACCTGTGCTCAACTCATCTGCGTCAGCTGATAGGCGATCTGTTAGTACGACACGTAGCAGCTGGGCGGGGTAATGACCGATATGGCGGCTCAACCTACATTGTTGATTTATTTAATGCGCTCCCAGACTGTTGCTCTATATACACCATCTTACATTCCATGCCGTCCATAATACTGATAAGAACCACCTTGAATCACCCCTAAATACCACACCATGTGAACATGGTATCACCAAAGACCCTATAATACTAAGACGGCTCACTCCCTATCTCTCCCATGATAATGTAAATTTCGCAGTGCCACCTTGTGGTGGGTTTGATCAGCCCGGCTGCTGGTTGGTGTTTCACATGTAAACACATACAATTATATTATACATGAGATAGGTAAGTATGAATACACATCAATATGAAATTACTATGAACAAATACACATCATCAGCATTGCCATCATCACACATCTTTCACATTCATATATACATTTCTACATATAATATAGCACCTGTTTAACCAAGAGAACAGCCAGCGCACCAAGTGGTGGGTTTGATCATTTTGATTGCACAGTACAGGCTGAGTGAGCCGTCTTAGTATTATAGGGTCTTTGGTATCACCAAGTAAATACGTTCTCACCTGTAATGGCAAAGCATAAAGTGTGCTGACGACAGCGGAGCGAAATTAACCTAGTTTTAAATGCTGTTAATTTATATTTCCGAGTGAGGTAACTCGTCTGCCATACCCCAATACTGATGCAGTTGTATATAGAAATAGGGAAATCTAGTTTCTACAGATTATGTATCAAGAAATTAGTTTGTTAATAAAAACAGCATTGGCATTAACAATTTTTTCTTGAACTTCTTGTGTATCTTGAACAACAAACTATTACAAAATCTGGGCCGTAAATGAAATATTACTTAATTTTACAATAAAACATAAGATATTAAACAAAGATCTAAATGGGTTACTTAAAATTATGTATGCTGGTGTGCATGTAAAACATGCCATAGTACATATATGAGGCAATCATTTATGAAGTGGAAAAAAAACACCAGAATGTTGGACTGCCTCTTTCAATGCACAATATACTTGTTTGTTTCTTGGAGCTTTAACTCCCGACAACATCAATGGTCATATCAGGATGGGTATCGAGTTGTGCACTTGTCTTCAATGCTGAACAGCTGTGTACCTTTATAGTGCTGCCCCATTGAGAAATCAGCGCACTGGCACCATGACCCAAAATCCCACCCAGTCACACTATCCTAATACTGGGTTAACCAGTCCTGACCCAATCCTAGCCATGCCGAGCACCAGGCTAGGTAAATAAAAGATTCACCCGGTACTTGTAGTACACGGGTGAAGGACAACGTAGTGTAAATACAGGCGAAAATAGGGTTAGTATGGAATATGAACTAGAAACTGTGGCTCCAGTCTCAGAAGGCTACCCTTATAGGCACAGAGTTGGTGAAATGGGAGAGAATGCAAAAAGACAAGATGGCGGTGCTAGAACGCCGTCGATTTCAATTTTAACTCTTATTAAACTAGATATTATATAATATTTTTCAACTCAAAGGTAGCGGGCTATCAATAAGACATATGTAAAGAATAATTGTTGCTTCTTAGATTGTGAAATTAGGCTCTCATTTCCTTAACCTGCTTTTTCGACCGTTTTTATATAGGGTTGGTATTCACCCATGTACTGCGAGTACCAGATGAATGCTTTATCTCCAGGCTAGGTAGCAACAACTATCAATGTTGTAGGCCATTGGCGTGACTCGGCCAGGATTCCAACTCCCGATCTTCCGCATCTGATTGTATAATAGTATAGTTAGACGAATCTTACCTTGGTACAGATGATGGATAACTCTCGTTTTCCCGAAGTACAAACCTCGGGTAGTCGTGGACTAGGGAGAAGGAAGGAACATCCGGTACGTCAATCTTTACAAAATTATTCAGGATAAAAATGAGCTTAATGATTGGAAGTCCTCATGTTTTCCCCTTTGGCACAAGCCAACGTAATAGTCGTGACAGGGTGTGGCGGGCGGGCCCTAGTCCACGACTACCCGAGGCTTGTACCTCGTGAAAACAAGAGTTATCCATCATCTGTACCAAGGTAAGATTCGTCTAACTATACTATTTTACCTTGGTACAACGCCTCGGCTACTCGAGGCCGAGGGAGACTTTACGTAGCCTCATTTTTATCCTCAATCATGTACATCAACAATGTAACATTCACAACAATCATAACTTAAACTGTTCACACTCACGTGACCTTCTTAGTTGGTGAGTAGTCGGGTAGCAACCCCACTTGTCTTCTCAAGTCGTTTGTTGTAATGTTTTGAAAACGACTTCGCCGTCATCCAGCCGGCGTGTGACAGGATCTTCTTAACAGAAATCCCCAAATGTCTTGCTTTTGAAGCCATCGCACCTTGTGTAGAGTGCGAAGCATAGCGTTGAGTATCCACACCCGCTGCCTTGAGCACAATCATCGTCCATCTTGCGAGCGTGTCTCTGGAGATAGCCTTATGTGGCTTAATGAAGCTTATCAGAAGCTGGTGAGAATTCCTGATTGCCCCTGTCTTGGAAATATACACTTTAATCGCCGACACCACACACAGTTTCCTATCCTTTGGGAAACTCGTCAAATGAATCGAAGAGAGTGGGTCTCCTAATCGGTTTGATTTTAATAACTTATCCAAATCAAACGTAGCCTCCTTATCATCAATATCTAAACCCTGAAGTGAAAGGGCAACAATCGTTTGGCCTCTGTGTGCAGTTACCAAAAGTAACAACACAGCCAATTTAAAGCCTAACTGCTTAATCGATAAATGTCTATTACTAGGCCATTGCTGGAACAGCTTAAATACTACTGACACATCCCAAAACCGATTATATTTCGGCTTAGGAGGATTCCTTAGATAAACACCCCTCATAAACCAGTGAATAACATGAAATTTCCCAACTGTTTGTCCTTCAATCCTGGGAAGAATTACCGATAGTGCACATCTAGCCGCATTAATAGCTCCATAGCGCAGGCCATCATCTTCCATCATCCGCAGAAATCTTGTAACTTGAGCGATCGAAGGTTTCATAGGCTTCACTTTATGTACTAAGCAATAAACACCCCATTTCCTTAAATAACATGTATAAAGTTTAACAGTTCCTGGTCGCCACGCATGCGCAATTAACCTATCCTGGGTAATTTTATCTAAACCAAACTTTTGCAAATAACTAGCTAAAAAAGGAATGCCAATAGGGGTGTTGTGGACACGTCTCCTGTGTTCGTTACTTTTCCTTGGTAACGAAGGTTCAGCGGGCCTCTTGGGAATCGTAAACAGTCTCTCGCTCCCCATTCCACTGCCGCCCTCCAGGGCTGCGTGTTCCACTCCGGCACTATTAGCACTGCATGCGCATTGTCTAGCCTGATTTTCCTGGCTACCTTGCTGATTAAGGCAAAAGGGGGAAAAATATAATAAAATTTATCATTCCAAGTCATCGAAAAAGCATCAACTTTCCAGGATTCTGGCTCTGGGTGCCAAGAAACATATCTATCAACTTTGTTGTTCCTCCGCGAAGCAAACAAATCTACTTCTGGAAAACCCCACTTGTTACAAATTTGCTCAAAAATATTATCACTCAGAGACCATTCTAAATGATCATGAAAACATCGACTTTTAAAATCCGCTAACGTATTTTGACTACCTGGAATATGTGCCACTGTAATCCAAACTTGATGTTCTTGAGCCCAATCCCAAATTTGTCTTGCTAATTTGTTACATGCGTTGGACTTCGTTCCACCCATATTCCTAATATACGCCATAGCTGTGGTATTATCTGTCAAAACTTGAACAATAGTTTCAGGCACGTCTACCAAACTCTTTAGACCTAAATAAATAGCCCGGAGTTCTAAAACATTAATGTGATCATCTCTCTCTTCCTCTAGCCAACGGCCCCCTGTAGCTATCGCCCCTCTATGAGCACCTCAGCCTTCCAAAGAGGCATCTGTGGTAACAACCGTATTAGGCTCCCCCATTCTAATAGGGTTATGAGAGTTACTAACATGACATAGCCACCAATCGATATCTTTTCGACCATCTTCCGAAATGATCATAAGACGTTCAAAATTCCCTTTATTTTTTTACAAGGCCACATTTTTATCTATTTCCAAAGATGTAATATGTGCTTTACCATATAGAATAGCGGGCGAATACGCTACCATAATCCCCACTAACACTGCTACTTGTCTTATCTTTGGTCTTTTCAACCCCAACAAATCCCAAGCCGTAGTCTTGAATTTCTCAATTTTCTCCGGCGTCAAAGACACCGTCATATGGTCAGTATCTATAAAGAAACCTAAACACTTCAATTTCTTTGTGGGGAATAAAACTGATTTAGTACTATGAATGTAAAAACCTACTTCCGTTAAAGCCTCACATAGATCTTTTATGGCTTTCAAACATTGTTGTTGTGTCTGCGCAACAATAAAGGAATCATCAATATAAGGAAACATTACATGCCCTTTCTTCGCCATCTGAGAAAAAACTGGTTTAAGTAATTTCGTAAACAAACGAGGCGCACAAGCCAAGCCGTTCGGTAGACACGTAAACTCAAAAAGCTGTCCCCCCCCCCCCATAAAAATCTCAAAAACTTCCTAGATGAGCAATGGGGATAGTGTAATAAGCATCCCTTAAATCTACACTAGCAAGCCAAGAAGCTGGTGTCACCAAGTCCCTCGCCGTCTCTAGAGAAAACATTTTAAAGTGTTTATAAACCACTAGTTTATTCAACTTAGTCAAATCCAAAATCATCCTAATATCTCCATTAGGTTTGGGTCTAAAAAAAATATTAGATATATATTCGCCTTCAATATGTTGGACTGGTTCCACTATTCCTTTAGCACAAACATTTTTCACTTGCTTATCTAAAGCTTGATGTTCGTCGAATGACAGACGATAAGGAAAAGGTATGCTTCTTTGAATGGGAATGTTTAAAAAAGGAATATCAATTCCTTTAACAATCAATTACTCGTAATATTTTGCCAAGCCGAAAATTTATTGGCTATATTCCCAGCGTGAAACTCGCTTACAGACGTTTGGGTCGACGCTTCTACTTGTTGTTATTGCTGTTGGCAGGCCTGGGGAGCGGCTTGTAGGGCGGATTCCCCCTGAACGGACGGTTGCTGTCGTTCCATCCGAACTGGTTCCTCTGTCCTCGGCCTCTCTGACTTCCGTAGCTGGAGCTGCCTGGACGTCCTCCTCGTTGGCCGGTTCGCCTGCCCCGAAAATCCGTTCTAAATTTCTTATACTTCCCCAGACTATCTTTCTTCACCTCGTGGTGTTTGGATTGTCTGGCTGCCGTCTCCACTTGTTTAAACAAGTACTGCAGCTGTCCCCCGAACATCTTCGTTGCATCGAGGGGCTTTCCTTTGACCGGCTTCGGGGGAAGAAACAACGTATATTCTTTCCCATCGTTATCTACCACTTTCTTGGATCTAGCCACCTCCTTACCTGCCTTTGTCGTTACTGACTTGAACACATTCTCATATCTGCGATATGAGAGGAAATTACTGGCTGCCGTTAACGCTGCCACCCCCGCATTCATATCATCACAAAGCGTGGTGAACTTATGGTCTGTCATCATACGGTTGGCAATAGGCATAATAGCCGCCAACGCAACCAGCACACCTTTATGCGCCATGCTCAACGACGCCTCAATCCGTTTCCGATCTTCACTCATCGTGACATCTCCATCCATGTCCTTCATGGTTGCCTCAGGGAGTCCTTTAATCCCCGTGTACTGCTCGGCAAGTTTATTTACAACTTCCACAGGTTTAAACGTATGAAAATGGTCGCGCACATTCTTCCGCATCAACGAACAAGTGTTGATCTTCTTACGCTTGTCCAGTCTTATCTTCTTCATTACCTTAGTAGTAATATCCGCGTATTTCCCTTTATGCGATGCTTCAGAATCCGTGTCGGTAGTTGTGGAATCAGACGAAGAGTCCGAAGAAGAAGATTTCTTCTTCTTCTTCTTCTTCTTAGACTTGGACTTCTTCACTTTCTTCAGCTTTCGGGGTTTACTACGTTTCCTGTATCACTCATCTCCTTCCGAAGAATCCCTCTTGGCCTTCTTAGACGTTGAGGGCTGTATGTGCTCAGAGTCAGTTGACTGCTGGGCCCGCGAGGCATCTTCCCAATCCGATTCGGAATCCGAAACTTGATGCTGGCGTTTCTGTGAACGAGATTCGAACCCGCGATCCCCCGGCGGCTGCCTGGGATCGGGTAACAACTGTTGAAGTTGTTCGCGAATCATTTGGGCGATTCTGTCATCCTTACTGGAGAGCCCTGCCCTCGGTGACGCCCCTTCTGATTGACCAGAGGCCAAAGCAGGGTTCTCCTCGCATCCTGATATAGGCGATGCCCCCGCACTACTCTGCTTCGCCGCCATGTCGACGAGCCTAAAACCAAGCAAAAACCAAGCATGGCAGAGGTACACGTGCCTATAAGCACTATAAAGCATAATAACCGTATTTACACCGGTTTATGCGAGGCGTTTAAGCTAAATTTGAGTCGAAAGCCACACAACTGGGATACCAGCGTTTAGCTACGACGGGTCAGGACCAGTGTAGTTCCTGCCACTCCCTCTGTGTGCTACACTTCTCCTTCCTGTGGCTACTGCACCAACAAGCCGGAGAAAATATTAACACACTCGGGGGTTCGCCTATGCTTGAGAAATCATCAATAAAGACACTTAAGGCATCGATTTCCCTTCACTAAGTAATCGAAGATTGACTCCTGTCAATCCGCTCTCCGTTGGGCAACGGGCGGCAAAAATAAATGGCGGTGTTGTCATACTACGCACCGGCAAATACACGCACAATCGTTACAAAACGACAAAATATCGTTCAAAAACGCTAACCAAAGCGACAAATATGTGAGTGAAATATTCATAAACAATTCTATCAAATTATTCACGAGTACTCACTCGTTAACACGTCAAAATCTTTCAAAAACTGCTCGTACACCTCGTAACGTCCTCCCATTACGAGTGGAATATGCTAATTGACGTACCGGATGATTGACGTACCGGATGTTGCTTCCTTCTCCCTCGGCCTCGAGTAGCCGAGGCGTTGTACCGAGGTAAAATAATTACTATACAGCCACAAATGATAAAGACCGCACATCTGACTGGAAATCTCAACTGCAGTCTTAGTGTTTCACTCACTAAGCACTATTGTGTCAACCACATCAGACGAGATGGCATAGCGGTACGCTTCGAGACATGTGCAAGGTCATGGGTTTGATCCTCGGCTAAGTCAGACCATAGATCTTTGTAGTTATCACAACTCTTACTGGTGCCAGAGGACTGCAAAAAAAAACCCATGTATTCAGAGTAGTGTGACTGAGTGGGATATCGTATCACGGTGGCAGTATAATATCAGCGGGCACTATCACACGTCACTGTCAATCTTGATAAGATCTCAGATGCTCCTAGGACGTAACATCTGACGAAGGTTATTTGATCATTCGATAATGCTTGCAGTCCACAATTATTTTATTTATCTTTATATTGGTGGTTTATTTACCCTAATCATAACATAAGTTCACGATAGAACTTGTCTTCAATGCTGAACAGCTTTAGTCATTAGTTTGTGGTTTATTGTCTTCTACGGTTTGTTAATAATTTACAAGTGTACTTATCTCAGAGCTACCTGATTGATTGATCGATTGATCGGTGGTTTCTTTACACCGTGTCGGCAGCATAGGCCATATTCACCGCGATAATTATTAGTTTTTTATTCAACCCATCGCCTTTACATATAGAATACAATCAAGTATTTGGCAATAGACACTAATAAATTTTTAAAAGCTCACAATCATATAATTTGTAGTCAAGGTAGATAAAATAGATGAAAGAATTAATTGATAAAAATTGTTTTGATGAAGTATATGAGGTGGTACAGACCAGCTGTCCTCCAAGAGGCTAAAATGTCTTCTTGTTTTACTTTAGTAAAAAGGTCATGCATGCTGTTTGCAGTGTAAAATTGTTGGTGAAGTGCCATAACATCGAAACAGTTTAGTAAAAATGTGCTTGACTGTCAGTGGGGACTGACATCCAATAGATTCAGGGGGTCCCCCTTGAGCAGGACAAAGTGTGTTAGCCATGAGTGGCCAATACGGCAGCGGTTAAGGACCACATGGACCCGCCGACCCCCCACATGAGACCACAGCTACCTAGGAGCTTCCTGGTCCACAATTACCATTCTTGTTAGGTAATACATCGACACACCAACTCTCTAATGGCTACATTTTCCACTGGTTCCTGGGGTAGGTCGGTTTGTTTTATGTATGTGTTTTTTGTAGGCTCCAATGGATTTGATGTTCCTGGTTGTGCTCGGTTGTTCATTCCAAAGGTGTGCTGCCATAGATATATGATGCTTCTGTCATAGCTAACTGCAGTAGGTTTTGTTGAGGTACTTCTTGTTGCTTTATGAATGTATTTTGCGTCTCTACTGTAGGTGAATGCCATAACCTTTATAGCCCCGTTCACACAGCACAACTTTAGGCCGAACTAGATAAGGCGAACTAGATGAGGCGAACTAGTGTCGTGTCCACACAAGGAGCGGTTTAAGGCGGAAGTCGATATCTGCACATGAGCAAGTCCAGACTAACCAGCGCCAGTTTGGGTTCGTCGACGTCGGCACGAGAGAGTGTGGGTTCGACCTAGATCTGTTTCGACTGAATCGTATTGTTTTGGAACGGTCAAAACGTCTGCTGGGCAGTGAAACCCTAAAAATAAATGATGAAAAAAATATCTGTGCACAGCTAGCGGTTTCATAAAGCAAATTTACTGGAAAGTCAACAAACACAGGTCTCGACTGTCACGTCCTTAATCCGCCTCAAGTAAGTCGGTTGGGTTCACACATACCACTTGCGTCGATTTAAGCTAAATCGCTTCATCTATACTACCTCGCAAGGTGGTTTACTTAAAGTGAACTAGATGAATCGATTCAGCCCTAAATCGCTTTAGCGTAGCGTCCACACGGCGAATGTGAGTCAAACTAGGGAAGTCGATTTAAATGAATCGTTTTAACTCGCCAGTGTGAACAGAGCTTAAGTGTGACTCTCTTCTGGTGTCTAGTGTTGTTGTTTTTGTTTTCAACAACTATTTTGATCAACTTTGTATTCATCTGAACACTGTTGTTTCAGTACTAAGGGACTGGTATTTTAGCCATATATATCAGTTATAATAATGTAATAAACATTAACATGTAATGTGGACCAATAATATAGTTCTTGAAAAGGCATCTGCTATGTAGGTTCCGGTTTAGTTTCCTAATATAGGCACACATGCACGTAGCAATTAGAAATCTTTTTTATAATCATCATTATTGGAAACTTATAATAATTATTTCAAGGTGTAAGGCATCATTGACATTGTACTTTTAACATTTCCATACATGTATGATGAGGAGAGACGGAGAAACCCATAACAAGACAAATAAATCAATTAGAAACCAACTCATTTAATATTATTTAGTTTCCATCTAAACTGCACTCACCTCAGTCTGCAGCCGAAGAGTGGTGATGTCCCTGAACTCCTTTCGAGCGAATGTCTGCAGCAGAATCTGGAAGAAGCAGTCGGGCCGGCTGAACGCTGCCAGCTGGTACATGATGACCTCGGCCTGTGCCTCATTCTGGTAGTCCATCAACATCTGCAGGCGTCGTGACAACCCACGCGTCCACTGCCCCAGTTTCTGGGAGCTTGGGAAGGATTGCACCAACCAGGCCTTTGGGATCCGCTCCTGGCTCAGCTCCACCAGCAACGCTTCGAGCTCGGGCGTCGCTTGCAGGTCACCGCGCCAAATTGTGAAGAGCAGCTCGAGATCTGATTGGATGGTTTGAATCAGCTGACTGAGCGTGTTGATCTCCGATTGGAGGAAGGTGTCCATGGGGTAGTAGGAGGTTGCACTGTGGTCGGAGAGTGTGGGTGCATGGCTGAGAACTTTGTGGATGTCGTTCACGATCTGTTCAGCCTTAAGACGCACCAGGTCTGTGTGATGGGTGAACTGCTCCGGGGCACCATACACCTGGGTGAGGTCCGTGATGATGTCACTATAAAACACAAAGGGAACATGTCATCAGCAATGGAACACCAATAGCTGGTTATCCGCTTGGGAGAGACAGTCATGGCCCTCAGAAGGAAATTGACCTAGTTACGGAACAGCAAGAACCTGGGTTCAATCGTCAATCGTGGCAAAGACCATGTTCACACTAGTAATAAATGCTAAATCATCGATTGAGCAGATTCGTATTTGGTAAGCACTGCTCTATTAAGCACTGAACTGGGAAGAATGCTAGATTGGTAAGTTTTCTGTAGGAATTGCATGATGACCTAATGGTATGTGTCATTGATAACATACTGCCAATGTTCCTGCAAAGAAGGTCATTCTCTGCTCTTCATAATTTTGTCGTTACATCCTATCCTATCAAATTAAAGTAATAATATATAGGGATGAAAATAGAGTAGTTTGTAATGAGCTTTATGACCAGATGGTGGTGGTCTTGACTGTGCTGACTGACCCTTGCCGGTAACAAGTACTGGCAAGTGGCAGCAGGCCGGCAGGGACGCTCACCAAGGTAACCGGTTCTAGTAGTCACTCCGAGGTGGAGGTAACCTATGTGTGTTTGTTTAACCACCCCTTAGCACAAAAAGTAAACGTCGGCTCTTGGGGGTCTTACAGTGGATAAACATATCTAAGTAAAAAAATACATTCCAAATAGGTAAAATAGAGCACAGAAATGTATGACAAAAAGAGCATAGAACTGTGTGGTAAAATTACAAGTGGTCTGTGATAAATAAGAGGATATCACTCAGCTGGGGAACAACAGGTCACTTCTATTCTGACCATGTTGGAATAAACTGAGGGGGGGGGTGGTCCTGAGGTTTGAAGCTAATCTTTTATTCCACAGGAAGAGCAGAAACCAGTACATCATAATATGCTCTGGCAAAAAAGAAAAGTGGACAAGTAGTTTCCAGTACATTTTACTAGCATCTTTATCAAGCCTAAAGTTTGTGATAGTTTATCACATGAAAATGTTTAGAAAAAAGCCCGTTATGTAACAATTGCCAGCACTATGGTAATGGTGAACTAATAAATGGCGTGACTAATTAAATATAATAAAATAATAATAATAATAACCCCAATATACAGTGGTGGCCTAGTACCTGAGTAAGTTTCGTTTCTAAGCTGAAGGGTTTAGATATGCCAAACAACTGAACCATCATCACTAACAGGCAATAATACAACCTCAAGCCTATAAAATATTGTAAAAATAAAATACTTGAAAAATATATATTTTGCATTAGTCAGTCCCTCCACCCCCCCCCCCCCCCCCCCCCCCCCCAGATGCGTCCCTTCACATCGCGCAGAAAACCAATACCCTCTACCCCCCCCCCCCCCCCACACACACACCCAGACGACATTTTTCAGTGGGTCTAGTTTGTGGTGATTTATGGCCGTGTGGAGGTATATGTACGACGGGCTGACCCGTCCTACCACCAAACTCCATATTTCACCCCTCGACGAGTGAAATCTGCACATTTCAGTCGGACAGAGTGGAATAGGGCTAGAGTTCACGTGGAGGCGCCCGGCAAGGAAGGCTCAGGGATGGATGGTGATTATTGGCATACGTAGGACGTTGCAGTTGTCTTATGGACGACACTCCATTACGTGGTTATGTGTGAGTGTCCGAGAAGACTGGCCGTGAGGGACGGGGGGGGGGGGGGGGGGGGCGGGTGGCAAGACGCGGGGAAGGGGATTTAGAGTGGAAAGCAGACAGGATGGTGTGACAATACAGTCGTGTTCTGACCATATAGTTGTCTGAGTAACCAAGCAGTGGACTAACTTCCCGATCCGGAGGTACACATCTGCGCACCAGCGGAGATTACAAATATTTTACAAAAATAAAAATAAATGATTTGTATGGTATTTTCTTCCATCGCATTTCATTCCAATAGCGTTTTATTCCACCTGTGTACCACCTGATGATCCCAAGCCATGCCCCTGCTAGGGACTACATGAACAATCAACATGGAGCTATAAAGCATACGATGTTTTAGCAAATAAACTTAAGCCAATTTAAAAAAAATCGATAATATATATATATATATATTATATATATATATATATATAATATATATATATTACAAGTCTATATGGTGTTCTCTGTGGCGGAGTGGTTAGAGTGTCTGACTTTTTTCTAGGTCGGACTCCTAATCTGAAGGTCAGTGGTTCGATTCCCTGTGCCCCCACCTCTGCCAATTTGGATTTCCACCGCTGTGTATAACTTACAGCGTCATCAAAGGCCAGTTGCTCTCATACCATGTCTATGTGGTGTGGGAGGTTAAAAATCCCTTGGGTCGGTAAAAGTGTAGGCTCGGGCTTTCTATCGACAAACTGTCTAATGGTGAAAACAAGCCTATTCAGGCTTATCCATGATAGGCAGTATAAATCTTCAACAACAAATAAACATATATATAATAAACAATAAAAATCTTGTCTAAGAGTTTAACCAAATATTTCAGAGTACGGGCGTAATGGCCTAATTAAAAGCAGAAAATCGTAACGATTCCGCAGAAATCGTAATGGTTGGCAGCTCTGCAATTGAAATTACCTCCGTGGCCATGCATGCCTCACTATTCCACGTCGCCGAGTGCGACTGAAGGGCACCACAAATAAACCAGTTTCACATAATGCCTGTAATCGCCACAGGTGGCGGCCAATCGGAGCTGTGTTGTTGGGTACTGATCGTCCTGTTTATTAACAAGCGTGGCTGCTGCGACGTGATCGCGGCCGATCGGGTAGTGCCGGAGTAGTGTGAACGCGCCAAAAAACAGACCCGCGACGCTGGTCAATATTAGTGTTGAGGGATACCGCCAGGGGACGTTGTTGTAGAGCGTATCAACTGGTTTCCGGTATGATTGCAATGTGCGATAACAGTTGGTAAGACCCCACTCCCACCCTACCCCACCTTCAGGTTAGGCTGCTGTGTCGGTGGTTAGCTGGGCATCTCTGTGTATGTGTATGTGTATGTGTATGTGTGTCTGTGTGTCTGTGTGTGTGTGTGTCTCTCTCTCCCTCTCCCTCTCTAGCTATAAGTGTATACTAATACGTTGCACCCTTCCTGATATGACCTTAGATGTTGCCAGGACGTAAAACTCCAACAACCAACCAACCAATACGTTAGTTCACGATGCAACACCATCAGCGTATACTAATACGTGGTGCAAACGCCGCAGCACTAGCAGCATATACTACTAATGCCTTCAAACGCCACAGCACTAGCAGCGTATATTACTAACACATGCTTCTAACGCCGCAGCACTATCAGCGTATACCAATATGTGATGCAAACGCCGCAGCACTAGCAGCACTATCAGCGTATACCAATATGTATGCAATCCGACTTCCGGGAATTTTCAGCGATTCCCTGACAATGCTAAGCCTATGGGACAATATCAGCATTTCCGCTTTTTTTCCAGGAGACCACTTTCATCCCTGCTCTCTCTCTGTCTCTTTCGCTGTCTCTCTCTCTCTGTAACCGGGAGATGATCACGTGGTCAGTGCTTAATGGTCGACTAACACGACAAAGGCAATCTGGTTCTACTTTAGCGTGTGGTCTACCGGGACATTATCCCTAACCCTAATCCTAACTGGGACTTTAGCCCTAAACCCTCACCTAAACCTAACCCAAACGTATTAGGGGTAGGGTTGTCGTTCCGGTAGACCGCATGCTAAAGTAGCACTTGCAATCTGATATAGTGACTAATTTTCTTTGATTGAATATGACCATTTCTTGATAATAATTCATGGGAGGTGCTGTGAAGTAATGTGACATCGCCTAGGACTCCAACTGAAATTTCTGCCAATCCGGGATGTGGCGTTCTCTGTGGCGGAGTGGTTAGAGTGTCTGACTTTTTTCTAGGTCAGACTCCTAATCTGAGGGTTGACGGTTCGATTCCCCGTGACCCCAGCTCTGCCAATTTGGATTTCCACCGCTGTGTATAACTTACAGCGTCATCAAAGGCCGGTTGCTCTCATACCATGTCTATGTGGTGTGGGAGGTTAAAAATCCCCTGGGTCGGTAAAAGTGTAGGCTCGGGCTTTCTATCGACCAGCAGTGGAATGAAGAAGACCAGTCGTCTATGACTGAAATTTCCCCTGCTTAAACAACTAATGGTCAAAAAAAAAACGTCTTACCATTGAAGTACCTAGGCTCCCTGACCAATCAACCTACACATACTTACCCGAGTTGTCGCATTGCAACAGTGGTGGCGGGCGCAACTGACTACACACCCATTCTCTAAGCCTTCATTATAACAGCTCACCTCTAGAGTCAAGCTATGAAGATTAGTGTAAATTATTATTATCATCCCCAGGGAAACAATTCAGAGTTGCATATACCAATAAATTAGTACTTATTGCAGCGATATGTTGCCTTGCTGGTTACAAATTATAGAGGAGGTTTATAATTAACAATCCAGTGCAATAGAAATGTATTATATTAGGCCACCTTTGAAGAATATATAATGAAGCTACTTGTAGGAGAGGGAGTTATTTAAGTTTTTACAAATTAACATATCATCCGCCAGTTCAAGTTTCCGAGTGTCTTGTAGTAAGTTATCCCTCTTTTTGTATTATCACATGATTTGTTTAACTGCTTTGTTTTGTTTGTTGTTTTACGTCCTAGCAACATCTAAGGTCATATCAGGACGGGTACCGACTTGTTACAGTGCGCACTCATGGCGACTTTATAGTGTTGTCCCACTGGGAAACCAGGCTGCCGGCACCATGACCTGGTATCCCACTCAGTCACATTATCCTGACACTGAGCACACCAGTCCTTGCCCTATCCTAATAATGCCGAGCGCCTGGCTAGGAAGCAACAAGTATCAATTTTAAAGTCATTGGTTTGACTCGACCGGGACTCGAACCCACGACCCCACGATCTACCAGCACGGGAGACGGACGCTCTAACTCATTCGGCCATCCCGTCTGGTTAACTGCTTTGAAATATGTGCCTAAATCCCAGTAAAACAATGCATGATGTATCCTTAGACTTGTCGCCCTTGCTTAAAGCTGCACAGTCCAATGAAAGCATCAAATTTCGAAAATGAAAACAGTTACCTGGATTTGATATTGCAAATCAAATTTAGAAACTAGCGCATTTAAGCATTTGTTGCTGCATAGAAGGGAATACTAAGTCAATTTAGCAGAATATGTTACTGTTAAAGCCTATGGTGTCCATCATTTTGATATGTATGCTAATACTAATTTGGTAACATTTCACTTAAAAGTTCTACAAAGTTAGCCACTGATAATACAAGTTATTTTAAACTAAAGTAAAATAGATTTGATTGATTGATTGGTGGTTTCTGTACGCCGTGTCGACAGCATAGGCCATATTCACGGTGAGAATTGTTTGTTTTTCTTCCAGACTGGAATAAGTAGTCTTGACGCGGACGCGAAAATGCCTGAGCGCCAGAAGATTCTTAATAAAATTTGGCAGGTGACCACGAAGGGCGATCGCATGGAGATCCTCCAATATGGCATGCTGCCATGTTGTGTCATAGGCTTTTTCGAGATGGAAAAAGACAGCCACAATGTGCTCCTTCTTAAGGAAGGCGTCTCTTATGAAGGTCTCCATGTGAACCAAATGGTCAAGGGTGCTGCGGCCTCGTAAGTAAAATAGATTATAACGATCAACCTAATTAATATTGGTATCACAAATATATGGTAGAAACTCAAAACAA
Organism: Branchipolynoe longqiensis; assembly: GCA_030323885.1. Lineage (NCBI taxonomy): Eukaryota > Metazoa > Annelida > Polychaeta > Phyllodocida > Polynoidae > Branchipolynoe > Branchipolynoe longqiensis. The sequence goes on from CM059196.1 coordinate 21,706,317, forward strand.
CCGTACTAAGCGACTTTATATAGATTTAAATTAAGCCTCTATTATGGTTTTAAATTAAGGTTGATTCATTGATTGGTGGTTTCTGTACGCCGTGTCAGCAGCATAGGCCATATTCACGGCGAGAATTGTTTGTTTTTTATTCAACCATCGCTTTTACAGAATGCAAAAGAACAGAATCAATTTTGTGTCAGTACACTGGGGATTTAAAAAGCTCTCAATGACATTCATACCAGTACCTCTGTAATACAAAACAAAATCGTCCACGAAAAGACTACAGGAGACCCCTCATTTAACAGCGGCAGCAATACCGTTGACCTTGACTCCAAAAAGAGTCACTGCCAGTATGCTGCCTTGGGGTACTCGCAATTCCTGCGAGTGCAGACTGGAATAAGTAGTCTTGACGCGGATGCGAAAATGCCTGAGCGCCAGAAGATTCTTAATAAAATGTTGACAGGTGACCACGAAGGCCGATTTGTGGCTAAAAGAAATAGAATTAAGTTAAAAGTTAAAGGACCAGCTGCCCTCAAAAAGGCTAAATTGTCTTCTTCTTTTACTTTAGTAAAAAGGTCATGCATGCTGTTTGCAGTGTAAAATTGTTGGCGGAGTGCCATAAAATCGACACAGTTTAGTAAAATGTGCTTGACTGTCCAACGCGAGAAGGAGTGCTCGGGCTTCCGCCGTAAAAATCTAGCTCTGATCGGGCATGCGAATGCCAAATCTCTTGCACTGGCAAACTCCCGCAGCAGCTGCCTGGCTTAGGTCTTTCGAACCATCGGTATACATGGAGAAGTGGTCTTCAAACTGGCGTTGAATCTCTGCGTACAGTCATTGATACTCAAGTGGATGTGTCCAGTCGTGACCGAAACCAACCTTCGGTATACAGAGAGCAGAACAGCCACAGGGGTGGTTCTATTTACAATGCATAACTGTGTCAAATGTAAGATATAGATTTGACGTTTGTGTGACCCCTTTGGATAAATTGTTTGTTTTTTGTTGTTTTACATCCTAGCAACATCTAAGGTCATATCAGGACGGGCCTTTGGATAAATGAACCTATATTAATAATAAAGTACGCCATCCGTGTGTATAATATAATGGCTTACACAACACACATTAGAATCCCAGGACATTAAGAAAAAAAGAAACATTTACAATAAATCACCACTACTTACACTAAGTTACAGCTTAGCATAATAAAGGTCATTTGAAACTTTTTTAATGCTAGCTAGTTAAGAAGGCAAATCTCTCTCAGAACCCCATATATCTGCAATCTCTAAGGTAACATTATGTTTGTTCTTTACTAGTTCAGAACCCCGATATCTGCTCCAGTCTCAAATAATCGATTCTGATAAGGTATCACACAACGAGCGGCACCTATCGACGATATCAGGTGGACAACTTAATTAGCTTGTGCAGGTCTCACTATACACAGTCCATGGTGAGGTTCATTGTTGAGCGCTTATTGCCCGATATGGGATTTGGGGACCTGGGCCCACCCACCACGACGGGCAGTCGTCACAAAGTTCACATTTGGGTGAATCGTCATGTGTTGATTTTGATGACGGTAAACCCCCAACTTTTGTTATTCTCTCAGTTTGTTTGTTTGTTGTTTTACGTCCTAGCAACATCTAAGGTCATATCAGGACGGGTACTGACTTGTGAGTGTGCACCCATGCTGACTTTATAGTGCTGCCCCACCGCACCATGACCTCATATCCCACTCAGTCACATTATCCTGATACTGAGCCAGCCAGTCCTTGCCCTATTCCAATAATGCCAAGCGCCTGGCTAGGAAGCGACAAGTATACATTTTTAAGTGATTGGTTGAACTCGACCAGGGTTCAAACCCATGAACCTATGGGGTCGGATCCCCCAATCTCCCAAAACAGGAGACGGACGCTCAACTCATTCGGCCATCCCGCCTGGTCGTATTCTCTCAGTGGCTGGGTGAAAAGGGTCCTCACCTTGATATTGGCTCAAATATAGAATAAAGAACTTCAATAAATGCATCAATAACGTTGACGCCACGTTAACTAGAGCACTATCCATTAATATATCCTGCTTACCTGGCTAGTCTGATAAAACTGCCATCGGAATGGCCCAGTTTGATGATATATATCACTTTCTTGGTGTTTTGTTTAAAATGCATGCACAGTTCAGCTTCTACTGATCAAATTGCTACGGTTTTAAATCTAAAGGTATTTAATAAAGGTTAATACAATATATATATACTTATACTTTATATATAAATTCATAATTTATATATGAATTTATAATTTATAATATCAATTTATAATTTATATATATACCAAAATTATATAAATTTATATATAAATTTATAATTTATATATATACATATACTTTATATATATATATACATATAATTTATATATATACATTTAATTTATATATATACTTATAATTGTTATATATACTTATACATATATGTTTGTATGTACATATTTATATATGTTCATATATTTATATGCATACATACATAGTTACATACATACATAAGTCTATTAATCTACATGATTAATTGTTTTGTATTATTATTAAGTTGGATGCAGTCTATGATTGATAGGTAAGATCCTGACATGACAGTAATTGTTGCCAGGACGTAAAACCCAAACAAACAAACAAACAAACAAACAAATGATAGGTAAATATTACCCAACTACTCTCTGCCCTATAACAGTTATGCCGAATGCCAAACGAGGTAGCGACAAGTATACATAAACTATTATGTCATTGGTTTGACTCAATCAGGGTTCGAACACTGGGATTCGAATCCCATGATGTACCAAAACGGGAGGCGGGCACTCAACTTATTCGGCCACCCTGTCTGACCAATATGTATATATTTAACATATTAGTTGCAAAATCATTTGGTTATTTCTATAACCCAGCCTTCCGACTTTTTTGTTCTCTAATGGGTTGTTCAGCAGCCCTGTCACAGAGACAGCGCTGTGGGAGTGACTGACCACTCCTGTGCCTGCCCGGCGCTGTGGGCAGGCCGCGCAGAGAGGCGGCCGACGCTTTGTCCCCAGCGGGCGGGTGAGGCAAGTCCGCGCGGGAGGTATTTGTGTCGGGTAGTGGGCGTGGATGATTTACACATGGTTAGTCTAAATTGGCCACTGGGGAAGAAGCGCATGTGCCCGGCCGCTGGCCCGCCGTCCTCACTCACCGCCCGACGTGCACAGCGCGACAGGGACCCGGCCACACCGCCGGCACAGTCACACTCAGATCTATACATTGTTTGTTTGTTGTTTTACCTCCTAGCAACATCTAAGGTCATATCAGGACGGGGGCAGGTCTATACAAGATTCACCCCTATCCACAGGAGGGATGAATGGCAACCATGCCTAAATCCGAGCACAAACTGCTTTAGTGGGAATTAACTGTGGAGTGGTGGTTCCAGTGGGCCATGTGTGTCTTAAGCCGTGTTCACACGGGAAAAGTTTAAAGCGATTTATACAAGGCGGATCATATGAACCGAACTAGTGTCGCATTCACACGGGCAGTACTTGGGCCGGAAATCAATATCTGCGTATGAGCAAGTCCAGACTAACCAGTGCCAGTTTGGGTTCGTCGACGTCGGCACTAGAGAGTGTGGGTTCGACCTAGATATGTATGGACTGAATCATATTGGTTTGGAACGGTCAAAACTTCTGCTGGGCAGTGAAACCCTAAAAATAAATGATGAAAAAAATATCTGTGCACAGCTAGCGGTTTCATAGACCAAATTATATTATATAGTGTGACCTCCTTAATCCGCCTCAAGTAAGTCGGTTGCGTTCACACGGGCAAAATAAATCGGTTCACAGAAATCGACTCGCGTAAACTACCTCGAGAGGTGGTTTACAGTATCCAGATCACAGGAATCGATTCAGCCCTAATCCGACTCAGCCGCGCGTTCACACGCGAAATTTAACTCGAACTATACAAGTCGCTTTCTACGAATCGATTTACATCGCCCGTGTGAACACGGCTATATACTGGCTTAAAATTGAGAAATTGGAAGAAAATGCAAAAACAAGATGGCGGCCACAGAAAACGCTCTTGATTAGACCAAAGACCCTATAATACTAAGACGGCTCACTCAGCCTGTACTATGTAATCAAAATGATCAAACCCACCACTTGGTGCGCTGGCTGTTCTCTTGGTTAAACAGGTGCTATATTATATGTATAAATGTATATATGAATGCGAAAGATGTGTGATGATGGCGATGCTGATGATGATGTGTATTTGTTCATAGCAATTTCATATTGATGTGTATTCATACTTACCTATCTCATGTATAATATAATTGTATGTGTTTACATGTGAAACTACAACCAGCAGCTGGGCTGATCAAACCCACCACAAGGTTGTACTGTGAAATTGACATTACCATGGGAGAGATAGGGAGTGAGCCATCTTAGTATTATAGGGTCTTTGATTAGACTTATAAAATCTATTAATCGACATATTTTTGGAGAAATAATTAATTTGGTGATGTTGGAAACAAAGAAAAAAAAGTAAAGATATTATTTTGATCCTAAGGTCATATTTTCCTCATTATTTTCCCCATGCTGGAATCCAAGAGCAGAACAGTCAATAACACAATTGTGTATGCAACATAAAGTGTCTCCATTTAAAACAACAGCAAAGGTGGCGAATTAATCATATTTCTTTAGAGAAATAAATTAATTGGAAACAAAGAGAGAAAAAAAAACAATGCAATACACCGAGTGTGTCTACTTAAGGTAGACTTAATCTTTTTCGTCGTTCTTATAATTCCGTCACCGTTTGAAGTGCAGACATAACACCAGATTACCCATTTTCCTGGAACTTTGGAAGCTAAATCTAGAAGCCTGATGCAGCGCACCAGTGGCTATGTTATCTACAATCTGCATCGAGGTCCTCCCCACCCTGCTCTCTGGTCGGCCAGCAGCTGATTGAAGCCGTGTCCACTTGCAGGGCCTTTCACCATCATGCCCTGCCTACCAACAACACAAGTGTACTGTAATTCTATTTCTGAAACCTGTGTGTTTGTGTTAAATGGCCGAGCTGCTTAACAGTTCCAGGAGTGATGGGGAAACGATGGCGGCTCATCACGTGGCGCATGTGTCACGTGACCATGCGAGACAGAAGCTGAAAGGTCATGTGGTAGCTCACGTCTCACAGGCCGAGTACATAATGGATCAGGAAATGTAGGCAACAGGTACCGATGAGCAGACATGGGCTGAAAACTCACTAGAAAAAAACAACCACTACAAGGCCTGGAGGGCTCATAAGGGATGAGTGAGCGGCTAGTCGCTGTGTATGAGCAGGGATGAAGGTGGTCTCTGGGAAAAAATATTAAAAAAGGGGAAAAAAGCAGAAATCTATATATAGATATATATATATATATAATATACCTTGATACCAGATCTACAGAGTAGTTGAAGGCATTGCCCGTTGAACGCTCCCGTCAAGACTGATCGTAAAATTATGCTGAGGTTATCTGTAACCAACGGTGAATTTCTGTGAAAACGCAGATTTTCTCCCATAGGTTTAGCACTGTCAGGGAATCGTGGAAGATTCCTGGAGATCAGGTTTCATACACTACTTTCCTAGCAGTATCGAGCGCAGGCCTCTCGCGGAGATCGGGAGTTCAATTTCCAGTCGACTCAAACAAAATACTTACAAAATGGTTACTTGTCGCTTCCTAGCTTGGCGCTTGGCATTAATACTTAGGTATGGGCAAGGACTGGTTAGATCAGTATCAGGATAATGTGACTGAGTGGGATATCAGGTAATCGTGCTGGTGGCTTGATTTCCCTGTGGGGCAGCACTATGAAGTCGCTAAGCTGTCCTGATATAACCTTAGATGTTGCCAGGATGTAAAACTCCAACAACCATCCAACCTAGCACTATCGTAGCACTATTCCACTGACTTACACGTTTTTAATCAAAATTAATAGAAATACATAACAATTTGGCATACAAATGGATGCACACATGCAATATAATGATATAATGAATATATTTAAGACAAAACTAACCATAGTTAAGTATTTTGTTCTAAGAAGCATACAATTCCACGCAAAACAATGTCACTTTTAGGATGATATCCACATCACCATTATTAATTCTTGTTCTAAATATTAAAATGCCAAATGTGTCAACAGAAAATTGTTCCAGAGAAATATATAACCAATGTCTGATTAACCATACTCATTTCCTAGCTCTACATATGTCATTAACAATAGGATATAAATAAAAATGAATAAAATAAGTAAAACTAACTCTGGCTATGGCTCTAACACAAGTCTGAGTGACCAGATTTGTCTAGATCTAAATGCAGATGGCATAAGACATGCTGATTAGATTGGTGTAAATGTAATGCTAGATAAAAGATTAACATATTAATTTATTATATATATTTTTTTAGTTGGTATTCTATGTTTCAAACAAGAGCTGAGATGAGCTGAATCTAGCACATCTCATAGCTGCAACCAGTGCATTAGCATATGCCATGTGATTCGCGGGGTTTGCTTTGCTTCTTGACATCCCACAATGCATCAGGCGGCTGGAATGACGAACCAGTCTATTGACCTATTCACTGTTTCAGAAGGAGATAGATATCATTGTTATTCACTGATTGAGAATTTACATCCTAGTAATATTTTAGCTCCAATCAGGATATCGACCGACGACAGTGAATATTCATAGTGGCTTTATAGTGCTGCCCTAAAAGGTTATGATGCTACCAGCATGACACGATATCTCACTCTGTCACATTATCATTTGTCCTTACACTACCTTAGCAATGACAGGCGCCAGGCAAGATAGCAAAAGCTAGTTTAACTTTGCTCGGCAGGATCGGTCACACGAACCTCTCTTATGGGAAGCAAACATGCTAACCTCAAGTCTATCCCACTCAGTTCTCATTATCCTGGACGGAATTAATTGGGATAAACAGCATTTTGTGGCATTCAGGTACTTATGCACCTCTTAGCACTGTTTTTCCTAGGAAGTGAAATAATGGTTGGTTGGTTGTTGGAGATTTACGTCCTAGCAACATCTAAAGTCATATCAGGATGGGTGAAAGAATGTGAAAAGACCAACTTTTCACATTAAATACTATATATTGAAGGTTTAACCATAAGGTACTACTGGTGAAATTGTAGTGTCTTCATGGTTCATAGCCTGCTACCCTTTTCACAAGTGAAAAAAAGTTATCCACGTCGTTCCTTAGATACCTGTCTATTATATTACAAGTGGCACCAGTGTGTGTGCACACCCGGAAAATCTATATATAACCCGGGGTTGGTGGCTTAGCTTAAAGGCAGCTAGTGGAACTGGAAGTGAAGTCAGGAGAAGGTAAGTTGGAGAGAAGTTGATTCAGTAGAGCCTGAGACTGTAGCAGACACCTCAAGAAGCTGAGCTGTGAGAAGTAAACTAAGGAAGATTAACCTGAGAGAAGAAAGGTCTAGATAAATTATGGTGGTTGAAGACCACCCAGATGAAACTCTTGTCAGAAGAAGACATATCAGCCCCATTGATTTCATCACTTAATTAGTGTAGCCAGGTATGATTCTCACTCTGGAAATTATCAACATCTTATATCACATTTGCATTGAGTAATAAATGACAGCATATAACAACTGGATATATTTCTCTCTCAAAGAGGTAAGTATAATAAAGCTTGTTGTAAAAGAACACAAAGGGTTTCTCGGAAAGTGGTGTTTTACTAAAGGGGGCAAGTCGTAGGGATACACATAGGAAAGGATATATGGAGGTAGGAAGGCAGGCTGGCAGGTACAGCAGGAGGTGAGGCAGGAGGCAGAGCGGGACAGCCGAACGCAGTCCAGGGCCCGTATGCAGGAGTCAGTGTTAGCGGGGTTTGGTGTTAGAGCCTGTTACCGTTTAGCTATCACCGAAGTCAGGACCTGTGTCAAATCGTATGCAGGAGCGCGTAACACTTTCATTTTAGCTAAACGTGAATTTATTTATAGATTTGGGAAATCCCTCTGCGTCTGAACCCATATATTAAGCTTAAATCTATTAAATGCTATCATATTTAACAGAATTAAATACGCAATAAGTGAAATTTGAGGAAATTAACCCTAAATTCGAAGCAATATTAACGCTGCTTCCGTAACGGCGGCGATATTAATGTTTATATTTTCGAATCGACGAGCGTAAACTAAACAAATCGCTAATACATTGCCGCCAATGCGTAAACGTCGGCCAGTATGGATGTTGACGTCAACGCGGCGGTCGCGACGGCGGCGATTTGTTTACTTTACGTTCGTCGATTAAAAAATATAAGTATTAATATCTCCGCCGTTACGGCGGCAGCGTTAATATTGCTTCGAATTTAGGGTTAAATTGATAAAATTTCACTTATTGCGTATGTAATTCTGTTAAATTTGACAGCATTGAATAGATTTGGGCCTAATAAACTCGCTAAACCTAATATTTTTTAGGGGTAAGGTAACACCGGTTAAGCCTTTGGTGTTAGGCCTAACACTGACTCGTGCATACCATTTTTTTGCCGCTAACCCGGAATTCCCGCCAAACACCGTTTTTCCTCGCTAACACTGACTCCTGCATACGGCCCCAGGGGGGTGGGCGGAAGGAGAGATGGGGGAAGGAGAGATGGGGGAAAGAGAGAGTGGGGAAGGAGAGATAGGGGGAAGGAGAGGTGGGAGGAGGATGGGGGAAGGAGAGATGGGGGGAAGGAGAGATGGGGAAGGAGAGATGGGGGAGGAGAGTGGGGAGGAGAGATGGGGAGGAGAGATGGGGGAAGGAGGGATGGGGGAAGAGAGATGGGGAAGAGAGAGGGGGAGAGAGATGGGGGAAGGAGAGATGGGGGAAGGAGAGATGGGGGAAGGAGAGTGGGGGAAGGAGAGATGAGGGAAGGAGAGATGGGGGAGGAGGGGGAAGAGGGGGGAAGGAGAGATGGGGAAGGAGAGATGGGGGGAAGGAGAGATGGGGGAAGGAGAGATGGGGGGAGAGATGGGGGAGGAGATGGGGATGGGGATGGGAGGAGAGATGGGGGAAGGAGTGGGGAAGGAGGATGGAGGTGGGGGGGAGAAGGAGGAAGAGAGATGGGGGAAGGAGAGATGGGGGAAGGAGAGATGGGGAAGGAAGATAGGGAGAAGGAGAGATAGGGGGAAGGAGAGAAAGGGGGGGAGATAGAGGGAAGGGAGGGGGAAGGGGAGAAGGGGATGGGTGAGAGAAGGAAGGCGAAAGGGGACAGGGCGGGGTGAAGAGAGAGGGAGACACAACTAAAGACAGAATGGGGGGATGGAGAAATGGAGACGGAGACAAAAGAGGAGAGGGAGGGGGTGGATTGAGAGAGGAGAGACAAAAGGGGAGAGGGAGGGGGTGGATTGAGAGAGGGGAGACAAAAGGGGAGAGGGAGGGGTGGATTGAGAGAGGGGAGACAAAAGGGGAGAGGGAGGGGGTTGGCTGAGAAAGGGGAGACAAAAGGGGAGAGGGAGGGGGTGGATTGAGAAAGGGGAGACAAAAGGGGACGCCCACTGGAAGGTAACCATGCCAAAAGTAGCCAGATAACACACCACACAGCTACGTACACGACTATGATATGTAAATAGGAGTAGGCTAGTCTAGTAATAAGAGTAGAACAAAATAAAATAATACATATATGCCAAGAATTTTTTTTAAAAACTAACAGAGGCTACTAACCATACCAACCAATTATCTATCTGCTACTGAAATGCAGGCAATCAGATACCTTATCAGTAGATAACACCAAAACTACAACTGACCAGCATTGAAAACAAGCCTGGGTACCCGGGCTTATATGCTATGGACAGTATAAATACAGCCTCAATAAAGGATATTTAAAAAAAATTAAAAGGGGAGAGGGAGGTGGTGGATGGACAGATGGAAGAGACAAGGATGGAGGAAGGGAAGTAAACGAAGCGGGATGACGGGAAATTACCCAACTAACCGAATAGGGGTGGAGGGGAGGAAAGAAGGCAGGAGAGCTGGGAGTATGGAATGGCTGGGATCGACAACGGGGATGCTGTTGGGAGAGACGAGTGTGTGTCGGGGGTGCGGGGGACGGCTAGTCGGCTGAAACCCACCAGCAAAGAAACAAGTGACAACACGTCATAGTCTGTCCAGACAAAATGTCACCTACTATAAACACAGTCATATATAATCAGCCAACGAATAGCGGTTGAGAACGGCTGGGACAAGAGTCTACAGCATCGCGTGACAGCTGATAATGTCACGTCAGGTGGCGCCCTAAGCCACTGGTAGTCCCTGCTCATCTGCAGGCCGAGTGGAGAGGAGGCCTGTAAAGTGGAGTCGCTGAAGGGGCGGCCACCTAAACTAAAGACCTGCTTATCTGCAGCCTGAGTGGAGGGACGGCTAGTAAAGGGGAGCGGCTGAAGGGGCGACCACCTAAAGACTCACTTATCTGCAGGCTGAGTGGAGGGACGGCTAGTAAAGGGGAGCGGCTGAAGGGGTGGCCACCTAAAGACTCACTTATCTGCAGGCTGAGTGGAGAGGCGGCTAGTAAAGGGGAGCGGCTGAAGGGGCGACCACCTAAAGACTCACTTATCTGCAGCCCGAATGGAGGGACGGCTAGTAAAGGGGAGCGGCTGAATGGGCGGCCACCTAAAGACTCACTTATCTGCAGGCTGAGTGGAGGGAAGGCTAGTAAAGGGGAGCGGCTGAATGGGCAGCCACCTAAAGACTCACTTATCTGCAGGCCGATGGAGGGAATGCTAGTAAAGGGGAGCGGCTGAAGGGGCGGCCACCTAAATACTCACTTATCTGCAAGCCGATGGAGGGAAGGCTAGTAAAGGGGAGCGGCTGAATGGGCGGCCACCTAAAGACTCACTTATCTGCAGGCTGAGTGGAGGGACGGATAGTAAAGGGGAGCGGCTGAAGGGGCGGCCACCTAAAGACTCACTTATCTGCAAGCCGATGGAGGGAAGGCTAGTAAAGGGGAGCGGCTGAATGGGCGGCCACCTAAAGACTCACTTATCTGCAGGCTGAGTGGAGGGATGGATAGTAAAGGGGAGCGGCTGAAGGGCGGCCACCTAAAGACTCACTTATCTGCAGGCTGAGTGGAGGGACGGATAGTAAAGGGGAGCGGCTAAGGGGCGGCCACCTAAAGACTCACTTATCTGCAAGCCGATGGAGGGAAGGCTAGTAAAGGGGAGCGGCTGAAGGCACCTAGCACTCTGCAGGCTGAGTGGAGGAGAGTAAAGGGGAGCGGCTGAAGGGCGGCCACCTAAAGACTCACTTATCTGCAGGCTGAGTGGAGAGGCTGCTAGTAAAGGGGAGCGGCTGAATGGGCGGCCACCTAAAGACTCACTTATCTGCAGGCTGAGTGGAGGGAAGGCTAGTAAAGGGGAGCGGCTGAATGGGCGGCCACCTAAAGACTCACTTATCTGCAGGCTGAGTGGAGAGATGGATAGTAAAGGGGAGCGGCTGAAGGGCGGCCACCTAAAGACCTGGTTATCTGCAGGCTGAGTGGAGAGGCTGCTAGTAAAGGGGAGCGGCTGAATGGGCGGCCACCTAAAGACTCACTTATCTGCAGGCTGAGTGGAGGGACGGCTAGTAAAGGGGAGCGGCTGAAGGGGCGGCCACCTAAAGACTCACTTATCTGCAGGCCGATGGAGGGAAGGCTAGTAAAGGGGAGCGGCTGAAGGGGCGGCCACCTAAAGACTCACTTATCTGCAGGCTGAGTGGAGGGACGGCTAGTAAAGGGGAGCGGCCGAAGGTCACCTTCAGCCACTGCCCTGTACAGGCTGAGTGGATGGATAGCCAGTAAAGGGGAGCGGCTGAAGGGCGGCCACCTAAAGACCTGGTTATCTGCAGGCTGAGTGGAGAGGCTGCTAGTAAAGGGGAGCGGCTGAATGGGCGGCCACCTAAAGACTCACTTATCTGCAGGCTGAGTGGAGGGACGGCTAGTAAAGGGGAGCGGCTGAAGGGGCGGCCACCTAAAGACTCACTTATCTGCAGGCCGATGGAGGGAAGGCTAGTAAAGGGGAGCGGCTGAAGGGGCGGCCACCTAAAGACTCACTTATCTGCAGGCCGATGGAGGGAAGGCTAGTAAAGGGGAGCAGCTGAAGGGGCGGCCACCTAAAGACTCACTTATCTGCAGGCCGATGGAGGGAAGGCTAGTAAAGGGGAGCGGCTGAAGGGGCGGCCACCTAAAGACTCACTTATCTGCAGGCCGATGGAGGGAAGGCTAGTAAAGGGGAGCTGCTGAAGGGGCGGCCACCTAAAGACTCACTTATCTGCAGGCTGAGTGGAGGGACGGCTAGTAAAGGGGAGCGGCCGAAGGTCACCTTCAGCCACTGCCCTGTACAGGCTGAGTGGATGGATAGCCAGTAAAGGGGAGCGGCTGAAGGGGTGGCCACCTAAAGACTCACTTATCTGCAGGCTGAGGAGTGGAGAGGTGGCTAGTAAAGGGGAGCAGCTGAAGGGGCGGCCACCTAAAGACCCGCGTATCTGCAGGCCGAGTGGATGGACTGCCTGTAAAGAGGAGCGGTTGAAGGGGGGGCTATCTAAAGACCTGCTCACCTGCAGGCTGAATGGATGGACGGCCTGTAAATAGGAGCGGCTGAAAGGCGGCCACCTAAATACCTGCTCACCTCATTCTATCTAACACGGAGTCCCACGCGAATAGTCACATCCCAGAAAGCTCAACTGCATTGTACTAGAAACTTCTAAGAATATCTACCAGGCAGTCGCTTTAATTGTGCCGGAAGTGAAGGGTCGATCTGGACCTTCTGGATTACAGCTAGCTCTATGTGATGCCAGCCAATGAAACTATAGAATCAGATAGGTTACCAGGTTTCAAAGTAAACTCACAAGTCTCATACTGTTTTTATATTGCAGAGAATGCTCGTTTACAGGGTTCATATCCGTTCTGACATATCAAAATCCAGGACATTCAAGGACCTTTCACTTCAAAATTCCAGAACCATTTTAAGGGTTTATTAAATTTAAAGTACCCAGAAACACGGCCGTTTTCAAAGTCGATTCACTGTTTAAGATGTGAAATGTAAATAAGCTTACAAAACTAACGCTCAATAATTTTGATATAATAATCAAGAAGCAGGATAAACCCATACAAATCACTTTAAAGACAAAACATCACTTATTAAAGATTGGGTATGTCGGCGAATAGGCCTTAACAACTATACTCATGATATTCCATTTCCAAGGATTTTCAAGGATTTTAAGACAAATTCCAGGACTTCCTAGGCCTGGAATTCAGAATTATCAAATTCTATGACTGCAGATTTTCAATGAGCCGAATGAACCCCGGTTTATTATCCTCATCAATAGTTAATGACCTCGGAGTTAAAATAACTTTTACTATTATTTTATAAAGGAACCTATCAATTTGAGCAAAAGCCTCCTAGTATATAGATCTGTTGACAGAGTAATATAATAAATTCAGTAAATACGACTCATGTTATGGGAGCCACTGGTTGCAGTGATTAAAAGTGGGGTATGTGGGAGGCGAAGTGGGGGGGGGGGGCGTTGGTGGGACTAAGAGCCTGTTTTTTAGTAGGGCAAAAAACGGGCAACTCAGTCTAGTGTTGATAGCTCCACCCACATCTTCTAAAAATAGCTCAGTTTCATGTCTAACCTGTGGTTGCCAGTTTTCTTAAAGAATTTGCATGGATGTGCCAGTGGTACGACGCCCGTGCTTATATTTGAATATGAAAAAGAGAGGTATACAGATAAACTTTACCAATGTTTTTCATTGAGTTTTCTGTCAATATTCTGTTGTTTTAATAATTGTTACAATATGTAAATTGGTTTGAATTGCGCCAAATACACTGCATTCTGTTCAAATACTCCGTACACCCTGGAGCATTGCAAACAAATTTGAAAATAAATTCAAAATGGGTAATGCAGCAATGGATGGAAACGATGCAAAGAGTCGTTTTTGCCAATTCAAACTTCCAAGAAAGATTACAAGATCTAATATATATATATATATATATATATATATATATATGTATATATATAATATATATATATATATATATATATAAATAATATACAGTAAAACCTCTCTAAATCGACCGACCATGGGACGAACTTTAAATGGTCCATTTAGGGAGGTGGTCGCTTTAGGGAGTGTGTTTATCATTACAATGGTATTGTATGGGCGATCGTTTGGGACCCGAATAAAGCGATCGACATAGGGGAGTAGTCGATCTGTGGAGGTGGTCAGTTTAAGAGGTTTTACTGTATATATATAATATATATAATATATATATAATATATATAAGTGGTGCTGCGAGTGCAATCAAAGCGGGAATGAGCCAAGCGGCAATGAAATGGCAGTCTCGGAGCAAAAGAGTGGCCCGGGGTGAATGTACAGTGAAGAATAAATAAGAAATTAATAATCATAAATAATTAATTAAGAGAGAAGGGGGAAACTCCGCCTACTTATATATATATATAATAAATTATATTCTACATATAACCAAGCGGGGAACATATCTAAAGTTGCTGAAGGTTCTGAGGCATCACTAACAGATGGGTGTGAAGAGGCTCGGTTGTTCAGAGCAGGTTGGGGTTGTAGCGGGTGTACAGCGAGGATAACGAGGGTGGAGAGGTGTGTGTGTGTGCATGTGTGTCTCTGCGTGACTGTGTGTATGTGTCTATGAATGTGCATATCTATGTACCTGTGCGTGAGTGTCTGTGTGAATGTGTGTGAATGTGTCTGTCTGTGTGTGGCTCTGTGTGAATGTGTGCCTAGATGTCAATGCGTGTACCTGTGTTAGTGTCTATGTGTATGGGTTAATGTGCATATACACGTATGTGTGTAACTGTGTGTGTATATGTGTGTGAGTGTGTGTATGTGTGTGATTGTGTTTGAATATGTGTGAATGTGTGCCTGTGACTGTGCCTGTGTGTGTGAATATGTGTGTGAATGTGTGTGTGTATGTGTGTGTGTGTGTATGTGTGTATGTGTGTGGGTGTATGTGTCTGTGTGTATGTGTGTGTCTGTGTGACTGTCTGTGTGTACGTGTGTGTCTGTGTGTGAGTGTCTGTCTATATGTGTGAATTTGTGCGGCTGTGTATGTGTGTGTGTGAGGGTGTTTGATGATTGTTGACCCACGGTGTGAGTAAGTATCACAGGAGTTGCTCTATCCTATCCAACCGATCCATCTGTCCTGCTCTCTTTTTGTTTCCTTGGCCTGCTCCCTGTGTGAATTTACACACGCGGGGAAGATGGACGACTTCACAAATAAATCGCAACCCGCTCCTCCCAAAAACATAATAACTTTCCAAACCTTTGAAAAGAAAATTACCATAAGCAGAATTGGCAAATCATTCGCGTCGAACTAGTTCCTGCTTTACTGACGATCACATGGAGTGTGCGGTGGGAGGTGCCAACATATTGACTTTGCTTAATGTCGGTGAATCGTTAGTAAGCAGCACGCCCAACAGGCAGTCACAGGTGTGGCGTGATGCAGGTTGGGTAGATCTGAGCACGTCGCAGTAACTACCTGCAGGCCATAAACTCAGCCCCAATACTGCAGGGTGGCGTCAGCTAACAGACCGTGTTATTTTTAGACCCTTAAACTATGCGCGCCATGATTGATTGATTGATTGGTGGTTGCTTTACGCAGTGTTGGCCATATTCACGGCGAGAAATGTTTGATTTTGTTTAAACCATCACTTTTACATGTAAAAGCATAGAATCAATTTTGTGTCAATAGGCACTCATGAATTTTCAAAACTCACAATCATATAGTTTCTGGTCAAGCTAAATAAAATTCTAAATTATAGTATTATTCACTGATGAAATTTGCTTAAAAAGCTATATGAGGTGGTACAAAGCAACTTCCCTCAAAAAGGCTGAACTGTTTTCTTGTTTTACTTTAGTAAAAAGGTCATGCATGTTGTTTGCAGTGTAAAATTGTTGGCGCAGGGCCATGAAATCCACACAGTTTAATAAAGTGTGTTTTAATGTCAGTGGGGAAGGACATCCAATACACTCAGGGGGAGGGTCCCCCTTGAGCAGAAAAACGTGTGTTAGCCAGGAGTGGCCAATATGGCATCTTGTTAAAACAACCTGGTCGTGTCGGCCTTCCAGGCGACTCTGTGGCAGTCCATTCATGGAGGGGGTAATTCTATGTAAAAATGTAGTTATATGCAGGATTTAAAATATTTCCTTTTAATTTCATCACATATTGCATAGTTTGAGCCTTCTACTCTTAAGGGAATGCTCTCGGCCTTCGACATAAAGGCTCTGGATGGGCGAGGTTCTAAACGCCCCTAGGGCTAGCCGAAGGCCTTGATAGTGTATAGTGTCTAACTGTGATGTGTATGATTTTCTGGCTGAACCATAAACAATACAGCCATAGTCCAATTTTGAACGTATTAATGTTCTATATAATTGAAGCAGGACAGTGCTGTCTGCTCCCCACTGTGTGTGGGCTAGAACTTTTAAAATGTCCAGTCCCTTAAGGCATCTGGACTTTAATTACGCAATATGAGGGATAAAAGATAATTTGTTGTCAAAGATGACTCCTAAAAACTTGGCCTCTTTGACGACTTTGATGGGATCATTTCCAATTGTTAAATTAGGTTCATGGTGCAAAGTCCGTAAAGATAAAAGTGTATGCAAACAGTTTTCGATTTGGAGAATCTAAATCCATTTTCCATTGCCCATGAGGAAAGGCTATTTATGTTTAATTGGAGCTGCCGTTCTTCTAATGTTCATATATTTACCTTTTTAACATATTAAAAAGTCATCTACATAGAGACTGCAGGATACAGTACTCTTTATGGATTTAACTATATTGTTAATTTTAATGCCAAAAAGGCTAACAGATAGAATGCTACCCTGAGGTACTCCAATCTCCTGATCAAAAGGATCAGAGAGGGTTCCAGTTTGATAGAAATTTAGAAATGAAAATGGGCAAGCGCCCTCTAAACCCCATATTGAACAAATCCTTCAGGATGCCATACTTCTATGTCGTGTTGTACGCCTTTTCAAGGTAGAAAAATACGGACACAACATGTTCTTTGTTTATGGAGGCATTTCGAACGAATGTCTCCAATCGGACCAAGTGGTCGAGGGTACTCCTCCCCTGCCTGAAACCACACTGGAAATCGGTCAGATGGTGCTCCGACTCCAGGATCCAGACGAGGCGATCGTTAATCATTCATTTGATAGTTTTACAAATGCAACTTGTAAGCGCTATCGGGCGGTAGTTCCCGGGCCGGTTTTGGGATGGGAATAATGATGGCCTCTTGCCAGGAGGTTGGCATGTGTGCCAGATAGTATTAAAAAGGTGCAGAGGCAGTTCAACTGCTGGTGGTGGGAGGTGTTTTAAAAATTGGTAGTGTATTTTATCTGGACCAATTGCAGTGTCGTGCAGCCTATTTAAAGCATGCTTTAATTCATCTATTGTGAAGAAACTATTGTAGTGCTCAGTGTTATTAGATTTGAAATTTATTGAATATTGCTCCAGACCCAACTTCATCTGCGCAAAGGCTGGAAGGCAGTTTTGCACAGATGAGTTCTGGGAAAATGTGGTGGCAGGTAGGTTGGCTATATCGGTTATGGAAGTTAAAAGAATGTTATTCAGTTTTAGGTGTTGGACCGATGATCCAGCAGCTTTCAGTTTTATTTTCCGGATCATGGTCCATACTTTAGAAAGTGGGGCGTGAGTGGTTATGCCTGACACATATTGTCTCCAACACAGCCTCCTCGCCTCCCTAATAGTTTGGCGAGCCGGAGCCCTTAGAATTTTAAAGTGAACGTGGTTTTCGGTGGTAGGCCACCGAAGAATGCATGTTGCGCTTGTTTCCGCTAATTTATAGCATTCTTACAAGTTGCATTAAACCAAGGATTTGTTATATGTTTTGGAAATGCCGTGAGGAGAGGCCTTTATGCTGCCACCTGCCAACGTGCTTGCACGTTGCAGGTTGTTGGCTTGGGCCTTCTTTGCGCACTCAACCAGAAAATTACCAGATTTAATTTTTATGACCTTTGTGATGGTGCCCGCTATCCCCTTGATGCCCTTATCAATGGCAAAGCAAGAGGGCCTGGCAGCCGAGTCAGTGAATGCAATCACAATGAATAGCGGCCAATTATTGATTATTATGAGATCGTCGTTTTCTGAATCTGAGTTGTTAGCCATCTGACTTTTCTTTTTTCGGGGTAGTTCTTTGACATATTTGTTTACTCATTTTTCATTTTCCTTGCTCCAAACCCACCACGGAGTACTACAAGGGGATGTGCAGAGCTGCGGTATCTGTCAGATGCCCACCAGGGATACAAGGATGGTATACTCAAATAATGAAGCAAAGAAATCTGCAGTCATTACTTGATTGACCCATTAGCCACCACCTTCTAGGAATAGCTTTAGTTCACGGGTTGTGCAATAACGATTTTCACCACAGTAGGTTTGATCCGTTGTGTTTGTGCGAAATAGCTTACTATCCTAGGGCAAGGTGTGACCAGCCGATTTATTGGATCGGGCCAATCCAACCCCTCGTCTAGCTGAAGTCGGGGCCAAAGTGCAGTGTTGGATTGGTGAGAGCAATCGCTGCTCACCGTCCTCAAGCACCAGGATCCCTTCCTCCACTGACATGAATTGTGACTCATGCCAAACGAGTCGCCCCATTTGTCGCCTTTTACGATCTGCAAGCGGGTGCAAGGTAACTATTTTACCCCTGTTCCCCACGGGGGGTGGGGGGGCGCCATGAAGAGCAACAATATTAGTGAATCGATGACGTGTGATAAGGATGTCAAGCACTTTATTTAAGTATTGTTTCTTTACAGAAATTAGTGCGTTGGTGTGTGTTTGCTGTGCCAATACACAAGAATATATATATATATATGCGTGTAATTATTTTTGTGGCTGGTTTCTATATTGTCTCACGCCCTCTTAATTGTGCATTCCTCAACAGGTAATCATGTAGATTATTAGGGGAGTACTTAACCTATTGGTAAAGAAGGTGAGCTCAGAAAGTATTAACACGGGAGCACTGTGCCCGACCAACGGTACATTCAGAGGCATGGTTCCTATTCCTACTTATACTCACTCCCCTTGTTCCCGCGACCACTAACATACACCAGATTCAAAATAAAATGCCATAACGCTATGATATGCATGATGAGCTTGGACAGAGTATGTTCCATTGAGTTCACCAGAAATATTTTACTTAGAGTTGGAGTTGAATCATAGTGAAGTTGTGCTAACCCTGCATGTTATCTTTTGAAAATAACGAATTATGTTAGTTGCTGTGGGCATACACCTCCCTCCTCCCACACTGCTACAGTGTTACTGTTAGAGCAATTATTTCCCCAATTTTTTGTAATATTCGACTATATATCGGTGCACAAATAGCTACTTCAGCATTCAATTATATCAGAATGGAAAATAACCATATACTCACATTCTCTCTTATTTCCGTAGCAATATAAGGCAATAGGAAAAAGATCCTGATGAAAGCAACATCCATAACTTTGATACAAATTACTAACACGAATACTAAACATGATGCATTCTAATAACCTTCTGGTAAAATAGTAGAAATATTTTAATACTGACCCCGCCCCTGTTTTAAATGTGTATATGTGTGCTCTTTATGTGTGTATGTGTGCCCAGTGGGGCAGCACTATAAAGTCACCATGAGCGTGCACTGTCACAAGTCAGTACCCGTCCTGATATGACATTAGATGTTGCTAGTATGTAAAACAACAACAAACAAACAAACAGATGCCAACAACCACTCAATACTTGGTTTGTTTGCTTATTTGTTGTTGTCTTACATTCTATCAACATATAAGGTCATATCAGGATAGGTACCAACTTCTGACAGTGCACACTCATGGCGACTGCATAGAGCTGCCCCACTGGGAGACCAGATCGTCGGCACCTTGACCTGATTTCCCACAAAGTCACATTATCCTATTACTGTGCTAACCAGTCCTTGTCCTCACCAAGCTAGTTAGGGACAAGTATCAATTTTATAAGTCATTGGTTTGACTCGCCTGGGATCCAAACCCCCGGCCTTCCGCACTGGAAGGCTGCGCTCTACCGATTCGGCCACCTCATTCGGTCTCAACACTTGGAGGCCAATTGGAAAAAACAACAACCCACCCTGAGCCGACTGACTATGAATCAATGTGGATGCATCTCGTCATAGCGGTTACTTTGTGCAGAAAGGAGAGGAGGCAGTCGCGCTGCCCGGGCACCGTCTGAGCAGTACATAGTGAGCATACCGCACTAACACATGTCTCTCCACAGGGGCCTATATGTTTCACACACTCCCACCTCCACCACCCACCTCCTTGCGTCAACCTCCCCCGTGTAATCAAAATGGCCAATTCCTGGCTGACACCTCTTGTCCATGCTAATTACTGGAGGACGACTGCAATACAGAGGAGCACTGAAGCCATTTGAGCAATACAGAACAGTAGTGCACACATTTTTTTGTTTAGTTTTTTTGTGATGGGTGTATTTATGCTGCCCATAACGGTTAAGTCTAAAGTTGACCCTTTGTATGTAAAACTTTGCTTGAATTGATTGATTGATTGATTGGTGGTTTCTTTACGCCGTGTCGGCAGCATAGGCCATATTCACGGCGAGAATTGTTTGTTTTTTATTCAACCATCGCCTTACTTTGCTTGAATTATCAGTGTATTTTCTATTTATTTATTTATTTATTTATCTATCTTTCTTTTTCTTTTTTAATTCATTTTATTTGTTGTTGTCATTAGTCTAGCGGTGCATTTAGCTCTCTTTTGATTAATGTTTTATATGTTTCTATTGTCCCTGAACTTCTTTCTTCTACTCCCAGTGTATTCCATTCCCTTGTCTTCATGTACTCGGTAGTCCTCTCATATGATCTGTTTTTGGCTCTGTTTATTATCAGTCTGGGGCCATCACTACCTCTTGTTGCCTTTTTTGTTACATGCACCCTCCCAGGCTTCCTTGTTTCCCTGAATGCTGCTATTTTGAACTTTTCTCCTGTCATTTAGTGTGTTGACTCTTGCTTTCCTATGGAGATCATCAGTTGGGGGTCTATGTTTCCACCTTCAAACATATCTTAAGTGCTCTATTTTGCAGTCTTTGTAGTTTATCCAACATATTTTTGTTACCCCCCATATATATTACATCACCATAGTCAAAGTATGGTAGTATCATACCGTTATAGATTTTAATAGCCATATGTAGTTATGTATTTTCTGGTATTCGCTAATATCCAGATTTTGTGGTTTGCCTTCTTGATAACTTCTTTTATATTATCATTGTAGTTTAGTTTCCTATCAAGATTCATCCCTAGATATCTGTAGTTGGTCTGATAATCAAGAACTTTTCCTCCCAAAATGATTGGCTCCTCATTGCCATATTTGATTTCCCCCCTGCGAAACACTAGGACCTTCGACTTCTTGTGGTTTATGGAAATCTTGTTGGAGTTACACCAGTTATATAAAGCTACTAGTTTCTCATTTATCTTATCTCTGTTCTCTTTTCTGCTATTGCTTGTTGTGTGTATCATGGTGTCATCAGCATATAGTTGGAATTTGATTCCCTCTAAGGACTTCTCCAGATCATTGATGTAAATGATGAAGAGGAGTGGGCCTAACACTGAAGCTTGAGGGAATCCACAGGTTACCTGTATACTTTCTGATGTTTTGCCATTTACTTTTGTTCTCTGACTTCTCTCACTGATGTAATTCCTTATCCAGTCTAGTGTTCTTCTTCTTAAATCTTATTCCTACTCTTTCTAGCTTTTTTATCAGTATGTCATGATTCACTGTATCAAATGCCTTGCTAAAATCTATGAATGTGGCAGTTGTCTGTTCACCTTCATTCATACCTCTCAGTATGTCATTTGTTAGATTGGATATCGTTTTTGTTGTGGAGAATCCCTTTCTGAACCCTTCCTGTTTGTCATTTAGTATTTTCTCACTATCTAGATGTTTCATGATGTGTTTGTACATTAATTTCTCTATCAGATTGCCTGGCAGAGGTAGGAGTGATATGGGGCTGTAGTTACCCATATCCCCTTTGTCTCCACCCTTGTGTATTGGTACCACTGTAGCCTGCTTCCAGGCCGTTAGAAAAGTACCCCTCTCAAATGAATTATTGATTAAGTCATATATAACATTTGGTGTGGCTAGCATAGCATCTTTAATTATTCTGTCTTGTAGGTTCTGTATTCCTGATGACTTTCCTAGATCTATTCTCTTAACTAGTCTAATCACTTCATTCTCTCTTACTCTTGCTGTCTCTGTACTATTTTCAACTACATCACCTGTGTATTCCCAGCTTCCTCTGAATTGTTCTGCTAACTTTGCTCCTATCTGCATGAAAGGTTTATTTAGTCTATCTGGTGCTCTCTCATTTGATATGGTGTTCCCTTCTCCATCTGTTAGCACTATTTTGCTTTTCTCCTTATCTCCCGGTAATGCCATCTCTACATTTTCCCAGAACTTCTTGGAGTCATTACCCGATTTATTATCTTGTTCATCAATGTAAGTGATCTTTGCCTGTCTGACTAGCCTTAGGGTTTTTCTTTTTGCAGTTTTGTAGTTGTTGATGTCATCTATCTTATTTGTGATTCTAGCCTTCTCTCCAAATTTCCTCTTCAATTTGATACTATCTATTATTTCCTCACCAATCCATGGGTGCTGGTTGTCCCTCATCTTGATTGTCTTAATTGGACACATTTTATCCATTAATTCTTGAATCCTACCTAAATCATTTTCCCATTTCTGATTTGGGTCCCTAGAGTCCATTACATTTTTCCAATCTGTTCCCTACATCTGCTGTGTGAATTCAAAGACATCATAGGCTTTGTAGGACCTACCTAGTTTTACTTCGATCATGTGCTTCACTGTGATTTTTTTTCTAGTTGCAGACTAATTCATGGTCACTTATCCCCCATGGTCTCATACCCTTTTTCTTGATATGTACACTGTTTGTCAAAATTAGGTCTAGATTAGAGCTGGTGTCTGCCAGTCTTGTCT
This sequence comes from Branchipolynoe longqiensis, assembly GCA_030323885.1. Classification (NCBI taxonomy): domain Eukaryota; kingdom Metazoa; phylum Annelida; class Polychaeta; order Phyllodocida; family Polynoidae; genus Branchipolynoe; species Branchipolynoe longqiensis. The sequence goes on from CM059196.1 coordinate 21,729,313, forward strand.
TTTCTTCTATCAGTTGCTGTAGGCCCATTTGCTTTACTAATAATTTCATTTGTTCTTGATCCTTATTTGTTTTACTATAGTCTATATTCATATCTCCCAAGATAAAAACATCTATATTCTTGTTTCTTGTGATATTTTCAATTGCCTCTTCTAGGTGGTCTATGAATTTATTTACATTACCCATTGGTGGCCTATATACTGAGGCTACCGCTATGTTGATTTGCTTGCTGTTTTCAATTAGTACCCACATAATTTCTATGTCATTGGTTCATGTGTTGTATTCATTCAGTTTGTTTTCTATAACCTGGTGCTTGCTATTTACATATATGGCCACACCCCCTCCTCATTTGACATTTCCATCCTCTCCTGTAGATTCTCTATCCAATCTGAATAGTTCATACCCCTCCAGGTTGTATGCCTGCTTCTTGTGATTTTTATTGAGCCATGTTTCTGATAAGGTTAATACATCAATTTTATCATACTTTATGTGTAGCTTAATTAAGTCAATTTTTCTGGTAAGACTTTGACAGGTTAAGTGTGCTTGCTATGTGCAACCCCCCGCCTAGTCTGTTTTCGATACTTGCTAACATACTCATTATTATATTTTCTTTATTTGTTTCTTTCTTTCGTTCTTTATGTATTTTTGTTTTTGTTTCTTTCACTTAGTTTGTTATTTGTTTAGCGCTCAGGCTAGGTTAGTGTTGTTTATTACCAGTCACCTGAATAAAGACTTTTACCATATGGCACTTCAGTCGCTGTGCCATTTGTAAGTCACAAGAGTGTGGTGTGTCAGCTGTACAGTCCCTAGGATTTCACCCCCCGCCCCCCATCTGCCTATGGAGAAACAGGTGGGGTGGTTCTGTGATGAGGGCCACCTTGGACATCCTCAGTGTTAATTTGGTATAATTATGTTATGCACACACCCAGATACCATACGTTATTCAATGTTGAGTCATTTGTTTCTGTTGTAGTCATCCTATTCTGTTTTATATGTGTGAGTTTGTATATTCATTATATATTTTAGGTTATAACTTTGTGTTTCTACTTTTAGATTTGGTCCTTTTAAAAGTAATATATTTTTCACAGTGCTTTGGGGTACCTTAATGTACCACTGAATGTGTTATCTAGCGAATTCCTTTAAAATGTAATTTTGTTTGTTTTTGTTTCCATCCCCCCATTATTCTCTTATTAGATTAATCAAGTTTGCATTAAACACCAGGCATTACTTGTAAGAGTCTCTAATCATTTTCATAATACAATAGAGCAGCAGCGGGTCATTCTGCGCAGTACTACAAGCAAAACAAAATAGCTTGGTTGGTTGTCCGAGTTTTATGTCCGAGCAACATTTAAGGTCATATCAGGATGGGCACAGACTTGTGACAGTGCACACTCATGACGACTTTATAGTACTGCCCCACTGGGAGAACGTAAAACAATAACAAACAAACCCCACTGGGAGACCAGACCACCAGCACCATGACCCACTTGTCGCTGCTTACTGACTGCTGGTTACAGGTTGTATTTATTGGTTACTGGCCATTAGTAGCTGGTTAATGTCCACTAGTAGCTGGTTACTGGCTGCTGGTTACTGTTCACTATTAGCTGGTTGCTGACCACTAGTGGTTGGTTACTGTCCACTAGTAGCTGGTTACTGGCCACTAGGACCTGGTTGCTGACCGCTGGTTACTGGTTGTATTTGTTAGTTACTGGTCAATACTAGCTGGTTACTGTCCACTAGTATCTGGTTACTGTCCACTAGTAGATGATTACTGTACACTAGTAGCTGGTTACTGTCCACTAGTAGCTAGTTGCTGATCACTAGTTACTGGTTATATCTGTGGGTTGCTAGTAGCTGGTTACTGTCCACTAGTAGCTGGTTACTGTCCACTAGTACTTGGGTTCTGGCCGCTGGTTGCTGGTCGCTGAGAGCAGACCCCCATCCTTCACGTGCACACCGGGCACCGGACGGTCCGTCAAGGTGACTTACCGCCCGCCACACGTCTCCAGCCGCCCTCCAGGTGGCGCCGTGTACAACGTGCCCGGGCTAAGGGGTTCGACTCCAGGTTGCACGGGGTCAGGGTGATCAGTCAGTGTCCGTCACGAACACCTCCCACCCCGTCCTCCCCACTTCTCACCCACCCACCCATCCATCCCCCCTCATCACTTCCCTGCCAGGTGCCAGTCTTACTACTAATCAATGCAACACTATTACCGCTTAGCATTTTGGTGTTATTTTAAACTATAGTTATTTCACACAGTGACATATTTTAATTAGCCTAGTATCGATGTTTTTGCTATTCTGTGAATAAAAGGGTACACGATTATTTTTACTACATGGATATTACCTAATTTAGACCTTGTTCAGATCACTCTTACTTTTTGACAAGATTGATTTGTGAATTAGTAGATGACCTCTCCATTCTCCTGCCCCCAAGGTGCACACTGGCACAAGTGCATTGTCCTATCAGTAGCCGCAACTGGCAGCTGGACTAATATAGTAATCAATCTAGTCCACTTGTAATAGGCTATATCAACTTGACAAGGCCTTGTCAACCACTCGGCTCAAGCTATTCATTTTATTTTCAAAGCGCCACACTCTACAATAGTCTACCTGCACGGAAACAGATACATTGAATCCACACCATATATATATATACAATGTAAGTAGAGAATACATTGTTTTTTTAAATAAGAACATATATCTTATCATATATGTGATATCTAATTTTTTTTTGGGGTCGTTTTTTTTTCTTGCGGATTTATACTGCCTATCATGGATAAGTCTGAATAGACTTGTTTTCACCATTAGACAGTTTGTCGATAGAAAGCCTGAGCCTACACTTTTACCGACCCAAGGGATTTTTTACTTCTCACACCATATAGACATGGTATGAGAGCAACTGGCCTTTGGTAAGTTATACACAGCGGTGGAAATCCAAATTGGCAGAGGTGGGGGCACAGTGAATTGAACCACCGACCTTCAGAGTCCGACCTAGAAAAAAGTCAGACAGTTCCGGGCGACTGTTGCCCATCCACTGACCGTCATTCTCTCCGCAATATTGACCAGACGGGATGGCTGAATGAGTTGAGCGTCCGACTCCTGTTTTGGTAGATCGTGGGATTCAAAGACACTGGTTCGAACCCTGCTGGAGTCAAACCAATGACACTTCTTCATCCGCTGTAATTAAGTTTCATGGAAATTGTAACTGTATATAATGAGGATGTTGAAATAAACTTAATTGAATTGAATTGAACACTTGTTGCTTCCCAGCCAGGCACTCGGCATTATTAGGATCGGGCAAGGACTGGTTAGCTCAGTGTCAGGATAATGTTACTGAATGGAATATCAGGCTGGTGGCCTGGTCTCCCAGTGGGGCAGCACTATAAAGTTGCCATGAGTGCGCACTGTCACAAGTCAGTACCCATCCTGATATGACCTTAGACGTTGCCAAGATGCAAAACTCCAACAACCTACCTACCTAGGCCGACAGTTGCCACCTAAATTAACCGGCACTATCAGCTAACTAGGCAGGCACCCGGAGCCTCACTAGACAGGGCAGGTAATAACTACCTACAGCTGCTTCCAACGCTGACTTAAAATTGCTAATTTAAAATTGGACGCCGTACACTCAACACAGAAACGGGGAGACGCTGCACAGAGGACGAGCAACCAACACACCGCAACCAACGACCGGTGTTACATGATTAATAAAAACAATCGTAAAAGAATTCAAGTTGTGACGTTCTCTGTGGCAGAGTGGTTAGAGTGTCTGACTTTTTTCTAGGTCAGACTCCTAATCTGAGGGTCGGCGGTTCGATTCCCCGTGACCCCAGCTCTGCCAATTTGGATTTCCACCGCTGTGTATAACTTACAGCGTCATCAAAGGCTGGTTGCTCTCATACCATGTCTATGTGGTGTGGGAGGTTAAAAATCCCTTGGGTCGGTAAACGTGTAGGCTCTGGCTTTCTCTCGACCAGCAGTGGAATGGGGAAGACCAGCCGTCTATGACTGAAATTTCCCCTGCTTAAACAACTAATGGACCAAAAAAAAGTTTAAAATGGAAAAATGAATTCTTGGTAAAAAAACAGTTTCCCTAAAAAATATAATAATGAAATAGAATCGGAAAGACTCCATCACACCCTCATTTCCAAATAGATAATTTCTAACTGGTTGTAGGTGGGGACATCTCCCCAAAATGTGGTACACTGTCAGCAAACACCGGCGGTGCTCACACTGAAGCGGACAGTCTCCAGCCAAAATAAAACTATTTTCTTTCAATGATTTCTCACAACAAAGATTATTGTTTATTTATTAACTTAACACACACAAAAAGGAAAATAAACTAAATGTTTATACGACTTAACTTTACTTCTCTTATTGTCATTCAATCAGAATTCAGACGAACATTTGATTGGTTGCATCCTTGCATATATGTTTCTCATAATCCAGATTAAAAGCACAATCTATCAACATCATATGCACAGCTGCCTCCCCACATCCCACACCTTACTCCCTAGATCGATGGTTGATGAATAGTGGTGAATTTAGGTCGTCATTTCGCAATTTGGATACCCCAATGCCACAATGCACCTGCTTCTGTATTTGAACTTTAAAAACCTATCCGTCTCGCTCACTTTTAATGCCTCTTTATACATCTTTCTCTTCACTTCTTTCACCCCCTTTCTCTAGCTCACCCTCTTTTGTTTGCTTTAAAATACCATCTTTTCTCTTTAGCTCTTTCTCTCCCTATCTCTCTGTCCCTCTATATCTATAGCTATCTATCTATATATATCTCCCGCTCCCTCTCAGTCTCCCCTTCCCCCTCTCCCTCACGCTATCTATCTATCTATCTATCTATCTATCTATATATCTATCTATACCCCACTCCCTCTCGCTTTCCCCTTCCCCCTCTCTCATGTTCTCGATTCCTCTCTCTCAGTCTCCCTTCCCCCTCTCCCTCACGCTATCTATCTATCCAACTATCTATCTATCTATCTACCTATACCCCACTCCCTCTCACTTTCCCCTTCCCCCTCTCTCTCATGTTCTCACTCCCTCACCCTCTCAGTCTCCCTTCCCCCTCTCCCTCATGATATCTATCTATATATCTATCTACCTATACCCCACTCCCTCTCACGTTCCCCTTCCCCCTCTCTCTCATGTTCCCGCTCCCTCTCCCTCTCAGTCCCCCTTCCCCCTCTCTCACGCTCTCTTCCGCTCCATCTCAGTCTCTCCTTCCCCACTCATGCTCTCTCTTCCTCTCTTTCTCAATCTCCCCTTCCCCATCTCGCTACCTCTCTCCACCCGTCCTGATATGACCTTAGATGTTGCTAGGACGTAAAACAACAACAAACAAACAAACCCTCTGTCCATCTCTCTCTCTCAGTCTCCACTCTTCCTCCTCTCGCATGTTCTCTCTCCCTCTCTCTCACTCTCCCCTTCCTCCTCTCTCATGTTCTCTCTCCCGGTCTCTCTCAGTATCCCCTTCCCTCTCTCAGTATCCCCTTCGCTCTCTCTCCCTCTCTCTCTCAGTATCCCCTTCCTTCTCTCTCCGGCTCTTCCCCTGTGCCTCTCTCTCTCTCGCTCTTCCCGCGTCCTATCTAGACCCGATACACATAGTGAGTGACCTTAGGGCCAGGCCCAGCTGCGGGCCGTGTGGATTCACTGACCTTTCTGGAATGGCCAGGCGCCACTTAGAGGATACGGCGGGCATGAAACCCCGATAAAAAGCGCGTTTAAGTGTGTCGCGGCTCGCTGCCGGATGTGCCGGCTGCAACATCGCGCGCTTATTAGACGGGCGGGGCTCACTAACACTTCAGCGACCAGTCGCGCCGACACTAACTACAGCGACACAACCCTCGTGTGTCCTGCTACCAGTGCACGCGCTTGTTACTTATTTAGTTAGTTCCATATATGTACTTAGCTTCACATGTCTGTGTGTGGTTAGTGTTGTTTGTTTGTTGCTGTTTTACGTCTATAGCAACATCTAAGGTCATATCAGGATGGGTACCGACTTGTGACAGTGCACACTGATGGCGACTTAATAGTGCTGCCCAACTGGGGAATCAAGTCACTGGCACCATGACCCGATATCCCACTCAGTCACATTATCCTGACACTGAGCTGACCAGTCCCCTGCCCTATCCTATTAATGCCGAGTGCCAGGCTAGGAAGCGACACACACCAATTTTATAAGCAATGGTTTGACTTGACCAGGAACCAAACTCCTGACCTTCCGCATGCAAGGCGCGCTCTACCGATTAGGACACCGTGCACGGTTATGTTTAGTGAATTAGAACTTACATATATACATATGTATATATATATATATATTTATAGATAATTTATATACATGGGTGGGCTTTGATTTGTTAGTGAAGTGCAATATGATCGGGTGGCTGGTGGGCGCTACTCAGGAAGAGCTACGAATGATATGTTGATTAGCCATCCATCTCGCAACACTATCCCACCTGGCGAGCTGTTCACTAACTAGACCCCAATCTCCCCCCGCCACCCTCCACCACCCATAACTCCCCCCCCCCCTCCGCCTCACACAACACCAAAACCCAAACACACACAGAACAATCATGAATTGTCAAACAGAACCATGCATCTTTTCCCGTATAATCACTGTTGTGAATAGGGGTCAGTTTGGTGGTGGCTATTCCGATGTTGGCTGGGTTTGTACTTACTTCATGGCCAGGGTTATGGTCAGGGTCAGGGTCAGGGTGTGGGTTCGGGTGTGTGTGTGTGTGTGTGGTTGGTTGTTGGAGTCTTATCTCATGGCAACATCTAAGGTCATATCAGAACGGCTACCGACTTGTGACAATGCACACTCAAGGCAACTTTATAGTGCTGCCTCACTGGGAAATCAGGCTGCCAGGTACCCCACTCAGTCACATTATCCTAACACTGAGTTAACCAGTCCTTGCCCTATCCTATTAATGCCGAGTGCCAGGCTAGGAAGCGACAAGTATCAATTTTGTATGTCATTGGTTTGACTCGACCGGGAATTGAACTCCCCATCTCCCACACGGGATGTCTGCGCTCTACCGATTCATACACTGCACCCGGTGTGAGTGTGGTGTGTGTGGGGGGTGGGTGTTTGTGGGTGGGCGATCTTCGTGGCCAAGGGGGCATCCTCACGTATGCTTGGATGGTTCGGCAACCTCACTTAGTCTTCAGAGGGATTGTTACACCAAATTGAGTTGAGTACAGTTTTATTTATTTAATCATAAACTGTATCAGTGTATAGCTTTCCCGATGGGTGATCTTCCAGCCGGTCTTCTTCAGCAACACCAACTAAAACCCAATGCAGAAGGTTACCTTGTATTCTTAGTGTCGTGTGTGGTGGGGGGGGGGGGGGAGGGGAAAATGGGAAATATTTCGCTTAGAGTAGGATCTAACCCACTCACACTTCTGTGTGCTGACCATTACACCACCGAGGGTTTCCTGATGGCATCACCCTATCCATGCCTACCTGTCTATGTAGCTCCTCTCCTGAGAGGTTAGCGCATACCACTACATTGGCAAATATAATAGGTTTACTGTGAGATAGCTCAGTCACTAGGGGCGTAATCGATTAATCGACTCTGGTCACCTGAGCCACTTTTTGGCGCATGCGCACATCCTGCAGACTCGGGTCGAATAATCGAATAAGCTTCTCCATGCTCGGGTGACAAAAATGGTGGCCATTTTATTTGTTTTTTTTAGTAGCCGATATAATTACAGCAAAATATGATTTAATTATTTTTATGATGGCATAGTTTAGTGATATTTCCATTTCATTAATCTATGTTATTACCAAAAACAAATATGCATGACTGGTACCGGTGGCTGTTATCCTGCAGGATGGTACCAGGGCAAATGTGACGTCATCGCTCCTTGCAAACCCCAGCCAAGAGGTGGGTTACTGGGGTCGGGTTGTTTTGCACATGGCATGTGTATTTGTCGACTCCACTCGCGATGTTTTATTTGAAATTCTGATGACTCGGGTAACCCGAGTCGCCCAGGTCGTGTTAATCGATTACCGGTATGTATTCTAAGATTACTAGTTAATCGATCAAAACTCCTACACTTGATGGCTGAGCTCAGTGGTCGGAAGTTAGGAGTCGGTGAGAAGAACAACCAAAGAACCAAACTGTAGGGTCTGGGAAAAAAGCAAATTTGTGTCGATGGGATATCTGACTAAAAAATTACATTTCAAACAGAGTACAGAAATGTATGCCAAAAGAGCATACAACTGTGGTAAAATCACAAGTGGTATATAATAAATCAAATCAGCCATAAAAGCCTTTTCAAGTTAAAAATGGTAAATGTGTGTTCAGGTCACTTGCCTATAGTTATAAAAAAATCATCATGACATATTAATTATCTTCATTAGACTTGTCTGTTATATTGGACACATCACTTTCCCGCAGTCCTAGTGAAAATGATGGTTAATATTTTAAAATCACATTTACATTTACTTTTCGATAAAAAAGAATGAAGTCATAATAATATAATGCGACAGCAATTGATACAGTCACCGAGTATTTGTGCAATAAAGAATGAAAGACAGATGCATAAGGATGTCTATATACATGTGCATGCATGTGTATATATAATGAGCCTGTCTCAAAAGGTGAGAAGTAGTATGGGACAAGACTTTGTTCATTGTAACGATAAACATACTATCTGCTCATGCATTTGCTCAGGATAAACTGATTTATGGTGTTTCATAATCCCAATAGAATACATATTGATTTGAACCAAATGTCTTTGTGTTGTCAGTGTAACTGTTTATGTGATGTTTTGTGTCAATCGTTACACTGGACAACGAAAAAAGAGTTATCACCTTTTGAGACAGGCTCATATGCAAATATATCCACGTGATGTAATGTGCTTGTGGTGGGGGGGGGGAGTGAGATTATGTGCGAACATGCTTGTGGAGATAATATGTGAGGTGTTTGCGTGGGTGTGTGTTGACATAGTGTGTGTGTGTTGACATATTGTTGGTGTGGGATGACACTGAGAGTGTACCTGTGTTTTGTGGTAGGTGTGGACATAGTAGATATGTGTGCGCGTGTGTGTGGACGTGGTGTGGATGTGTGCATGTCAGTGTGTCAGTGGGTGTGCTCTGTGTGTGTAGAATACACAACATCAGCCAGTCGTATCTTGGTCCGATTGCGCCGAGGCAGTTAATCACCTCACCACTAGAGGGCGGGGCGTGGGAAAGCCGGAACAAGCTGACCAGCAGGTACAACAGGCCCTGCGGGGGTATATATGGGAGGACGGGAGAGTAAGTATTAAAGTAGCCTGTCCTGGTCGAGGTCATTAGGTTAACACGATAGAGGCTCTGAGGAGATCATGTTGACTGAATGACAGTCATCGGCATACCGCCATTGCTACATCATTTACACCCTAATGCCTGGTACACACCTCCCAGTTACGATTCACGCACTAAAACTGACTGCGCATCACGACCCCGACCCGTCCCGTATACGATCTAAAATTGCCCGATTCGTTTTTCGAATCCCTTGCGATTTCAGTTTTAACCCCTAAAACTGAGTTTTAAGTCGCGAATCGCAAACTCAAACTTATGCGTGAAATGGGCAGTTATAGATCGTATACGGGAGGTGTGTACCAGGCATTAAGGAATCAATCCAGAAATGAGGATGAAGACCAGACAGCATGGCCAAACGAGTTGAGCGTCCGTCTCCTGTTCTGGTAGGTCATGGGATTGGAACCCTCAGGTTTGAACCCTGGCCGAGTCAAACCAGTGACTTAAACATTGATACTTGTCACTACCTAGCCTGGCGCTTGGTCATTACTAGGCCAGAATGAGTAAGACCAGTTGTCTGCGACTGAAATTTCTCCTACTTAATCAACTGATGTACACAAAAAAGAAGGTAACATTTCACCATTGAAATTAAATAGACTACATCGCCATTCCAGCGGCTCGGTGCATTGTGGGATGTATGGAAGATAAACAAACCCCTGCAAAGCACATGGCCAATGCTAAGACACTGGGTGCAGCTATGAAATGTGCTAGTTTCAGCTCATCTCAGCCCTTGTTTGAACCATAGAATACCAACTAAAAATATATATAATAAATTAAGATGTTAATCTTTTATCTAGCATTGCATTCAGATCAATCTAATCAGCACATCTTATACCATCTGCATTTAGATTGAGAAAGATCTGTGCACTCAGACTAGTGTTAGAGCCATAGCCAGAGTCAGTTTTACTCATTTTATTCATGTTTTTATTTATACCCTATGGATAATAACATTTGTTGGGCTAGGAAATGTTTAGGGTTAATTAGACATTGGCTATATATTTCTTTGAAACAAGTTTTTGTTGATACATTTGACATTTTAATATTTAGAACAAATATTACTTATGTCTAATCAATGGACCGAATGGTGACGTAAACATCAGCCTGTAAAGTGACTGAAATTGTATGTTTCTTAGCTCAAAATACTTAATTATGGAGAGTTGTGTCTTAAACATATTCATTATATTATTATATTGCATCCATCCATCCATGTTTGTGCCAAATTGTTATGGATTTTTATTAATTTTGAATAAAATCGAAGTTTTGCTCTACGCGTACCGGCAAACTCAATGGCCCTACGCCCTTGCTTTGCTGCCAACGCCATTTTCAGCACATGCACACTCGTAACGGTGATCTCATCTATTAAATTGGACTCTGAGGCTGAGACCTGACAGACTACTTGATTCAGTTTGAGGCCAGTATCACATATCACTAGCATGGATTTTCAGCCACGCAGACTGGTCCGGTCAAATTCAAAATTAAAAGGGGTGTCAGGGCAGTCGGACTGTATTTAAGGGAAGCAACACTATAAAGATACCAAAAGCACAGCATGAGGGTATTAAAAGTATGAGTAGCATGGCCCATATATGTTTCAAACATCTCGATAGATAGAGACAGTGTCGGATATACATATACCTCCAATTGTCAAAAAGCATCATATAAAAGTGAGTGGACCGGTGGCGAGTATAGACCACCCCACAGATGATGTGAGCGTGGTGCTTCGGTCCCCCGGTGCAAGTGATCTCATCAGGATCGCGATTGGCTGAGGCAGCAAAACTCTCAGTATTTATTGTCGGACGGGTTATGTTGGTAGAGGTGGTGACACCTGCATTAAAGCACCCGGATGCCATCAGCAGACTTGCGTGGCATGCTCATGCTAACCTGGCATGCTCGTGTGGCATGCTCATGTGACCTGCTCGCATGGCATGCTCATGTGGTATGCTTGCGTGGCATGTTCATGTGGTATGCTCGCATAAAGTGCTCACATGGCATGCTCACATGGCATGCTCATGTGGTATGCTCGCGTGGCATACTCGTGTGGCATGCTCGCGTGGCATGCTCATATGGCATGTTCACATGTCATGTTTGTGTGGCATGCTTGCATGGCATGCTCGCATGGCATGCTCATGTGGCATGCTCGCATGGCATGCTCACATGGCATGCTCACGTGGCATGCTCGTGTAGCATGCTCGCGTGGCATGCTCGCATGGCATGCTCACCAGTCCGTCAGTGGCTCGAGCTTCTCTGGAGGCTAAGCAGTCCACCTGTTGAAACTAGACGCACTCACTTTGTGGCAGTGAAGAAAGCAGTGTGGATAGTGGGAGCAGCAGCAGTAGGTCTATAAATAGAACCCAGGTGTGCGGCGCCCTAACCTTATGGAGCAGCTCTGCAGGTCTGGAGGGGTGGAGTGGGGCGGGCGGGCGGGGGTGTCAGTGCTGGGCACTGCACTGGTGAAGGGGGGGGGGGGGCGCTAGCTAATTGTTTGTTTTCCTAATTACAAATAAAATTGATATGAGGTGTCAATTACGCACATGTTTTCCCCAGTAAACCAATGACTTTTTCATTTTTGCTGCTGTTTAGAAAGAAAAGGTGCACGTGGCACGAGAATACACAGCTGGTGATGGTTGGTGGAATTGGTGAGTGAATGTAAGTATGTGTGTGTGTGTGGGGGGGGGGGGGTACAGCTACCCGCGCTTATGACCCCACGTGATACCATGCACAGAGTGCAATCGTTTGGGGGTCTACTAGTTATCAGACTAAACACATATTTTCAGCACTTTCATAGACAATAAATACTAAATGTAAAGTAAATATTGTTTAAATAACTACCGATATATATGCAGTATGCTTCACAACCGGCTTCAAATATCGCCGATTCACACAATTTCCCACATCTAACTTGTTGACGATATGACGCGGCTAAAGTGTGGTCTGTGTCGACGACAAACAGTACTTGGCGAACACGTGTGTGGAGGCCTGAGGGGGTGTCACTTTTAAACATACGGAAGGAACTCTCCCCTGGTCAGAGTTATTTCCAGACTCTTGATGATAACGGAATGCCGTCTGCTTCCTGGTTCAGTGATGGTCATTTGATGTCATGTCAGCAAGAAACGTCTTTATTGTACGCGAATGAAATAGAGGCAAATTTAGTTCACGACTTAAAATGCTATAAATACACCAAGTTTTTCACTAACTAAAAATAAGAAAAACACATGTATGTGGTTTGTACTAGATCAGATATCGATTGGACATTAAAATCAACATCATTACGCTAGTGCCTAAAGACACACACAAGATTGATCTGTTTCAAGGGACATATCAAGTTTCTCTCAAAATGCATAATTGATAGGTAATCTTAGGAAGGCAAAAACACAATATTGACACCTACATATTAGTAATAAAAGTCTATACACTCATCCTGCCCTCACACATTCTTAGATGACATTGTACGAAGCTCAACTTACATCGCTAAATGTTTCAATGATCAGTATACGTATAACAAGCTTATTTAGGCTTGCTATGTTGTGAAGTCTTTCTGTTTGTTTGTTGTTGTTTTACGTTCTAGCAACATATAAGGTCATATCAGGACGGGTACCGACTTGTGACAGTGCGCACTCATGGCGACTTTATAGTACTGCCCCACTGGGGAGACCAGGCTGCCAGCACCATGACCTGATATCCTACTCAGTCACATTATCCTGATACTGAGCCAACCAGTCCTTGCCCTATCCTAATAATGCCGAGTGTCTGACTAGGAAGTGACAAGTATAATTTTTGAAGTCATTGGTTTGACTCGACCAAGGTTCGAACCCACGATCCCATGGGCTACCAACACGGGAGACGGACGCTCTAACTCATTCGGCCATCCTGTCTGGTTGAAATCTCTCTAATCTCAATAGAATAACTGTCAGGTTGTGTAGGTTTGCTACATGTAAGACATATGTGAGAAGATTGTAAAGGATTGCTACATTGTAAAACCTTTGTCGGAGGCCAATATGATAGCTAAAAAGCTATACAAAAGGAAATCAATACTAATTACACAACTTTATAAAAAAAGAAGAAACATGGGTGTTTGGGCTTAGTATAATTGTGAAACCTTCCTCTTAGCCCTATAAGATAGTTGTAAGAAGGTTGTGCACACTTGTTACATAGTAACTTCTTTGCCTGATTACAACTGCGGCCTATTTTTGGAGTATAGAGTTGAGTAGGATTTGGTATGGAAACAACGCATTCTGGAGATACCTTTTTCTTAAATACAAACCCATGTGGTAACGACCAAGCGGGCATCGACCTCCCCGACCATACCGTCGTTACCACAACGCAGCCTCTCCCAACACGTGTGTGTGTGTGTCGGGGGGGGGGGGTGATGGGTGAGGGGGAATGGGTGAGGGAGGATGGGTGAAGGGGGGGGGGGGTGTATACTCGGTCTCTATTGGTGAATTGGTGGAGATTGATCACAGCTCTAGACACTAATTGGCCATCATAATTACCAACGTTACTAAAAACATTCTGACACATCAATTTGCTATGATGTATCCCGCCCTATCTGCAAAAAAAAACCCAACAAAAACGGATCGCCCCAAAAAAATCCAGGTATTACTCATCGTCGAAAATAAAACCACAACTGGGCTCAGTGCGTAACGTTCAGGTGGTACATGCTGGGGTGAATGTTCTATGTTCAGCTCATAACGTTTTGTTGAGAAAGCTTTTTTGTTTGTTGTTTTATTTTACGTCCTCGCAACATCTAGGGTCATATCACGACGGTGCTGAGAAAGCAGATGATGCTCATACATGCGGAATTAACAAGCACGATTAAAGTTTACCGGGCGCGATGGCCTAATCGGTAGAGCATGGTTCTCGTGTGTGGAACGTCCGGAGTTCGGTTCCAGGTCGAGTCAAACCAATGACTTTAAAATTGGTACTTGTTGCTTCCTAGTCTGGCGCTCGGCATTAATAGGATAGGGCAAGGACAGGTTAGCTCAGTGTCAGGATAATGTGACCGAGTGGGACATCAGGTCATGGTGCCGGCAGCCTGATTTCCCAGTGGGGCAGCACTATAAAGTCGCCATGAGTGCGCACTGTCACAAGTCGGTACCCATCCTGATATGACCTTAGATGTTGCTAGGACGTAAAACAACAACCAACAAAAAAAAAAAAAAAAAAAAAAAAAAAAAAAAACAGATAACCATCCTACAACCAGAAACATGACGTCATCAATCCAGTCAAAAAAGGTCAAATGAGTTCAACCAAAAACATCTGTCCAAAGGCGTCACTATGCTGTTGAAATTCGAAGATAATTTCACATCCATTTACTAAAATCTTATCTAAATCATCGATAAAATCTAATCCTAGAGGACCTTTAAATTCTGCTACTTGCCCCTTATTGGTGAGTTTATGACGCGCATTCAATCCCGCATTAAAGGAGGATCTGCCATTTTCTGAGATAAATAAGTATGGCTGATCGTTATAATCTACTTTACTTTTAGTATGAAGTAACTTTTATTTTAAAATGCCAACTTCAGCGATATTTTAAGTGAAAACACGCCAAAGTAATTTTGGCAAGCACATTCAAATTCTGGAAACATAGGCTTCAGAAGTAGCAGGGGCTATCAAATTGGCTTTAGCACCCCCCTTCGTAGATACAAGATTCACCCCGTACTGCTGCAGTAGGGGTGCAAACCAACCCTATGTAAAAGCTGTCGAAAAAACGGGTCAATGAAATGAGAGCCTAATTTCACAATGTAAGAAGCAACAATTATTCTTTACATCTGTCTTATTATTAGCCCGCTACCTTTGAGTTGAAAAATATAATATAATATCTAGTTTAATAAGATTTAAAAGTGAAATTGATGGCGTTCTATGGCCGCCATCTTGTCTTTTTGCATTCTCTCCCATTTCACCAACTCTGTGCCTATATAAATATCCATTTGATACTGGAGGCAGACATTCTACTCCCTGTTCCATACTAAAGCTATTTTCGCCCGTATTTAGACTACGTTGTCGTTCACCCGTGTACTACAAGTACCGGGTGAATCTTTTATCTACCCCCTTCGATGCAGCACCACGTGTTTATCTAAGTTAGATATCTAGGATCAAATGTTGTTAATTGTATATTACTCCAACAATACAGGTACGTCTTTGGTGTTATCTAAAAATGGAAGTGGACTATACTATACTTAGGATTGTCTACACATGTTGATCAAGTATTTAAGTTAAAATAAGCAAATTATATATTCTTTTGAACATTTATGACAAGTAATTGATACAGGAGGCATATTTGAAATAACTATGGCTAATAAATATACTAATATGAATGGCTACACGTTCATAAAAGAACTTGCATTTCGATTTATTTTGTAGCTTTCTACAAAAGGTATTTATACTTGAGCGTTCCTTTGCGAACAGAAAGCAAAGTTAAAGCGATGTAACATATTATTGCCATTTGTTGCAACTTCATTGGAACTAAAGCAGTCACGTATTACCTTCAGGTTGGTTGGTTGTTGGAGTTTTACATCCTGGCAACATCTAATGTCAAATCAGGAAAGGTACCAAATTATGACAGTGCGCACTAATGGTGACTTAACAGTGCTGCCCCACTGGGAGACCAGACCACCAATACCATGACCCGATATCCCACTGTCACATTATCCGGACACTGCACCAACCAGTCCTTGTCCTATCCTAATAATGCAGAATGCCAGACTAGGAAGTGACAAGTATCAATTTTTAAGTCATTAGTTTGACTCAATCAGAGACACGATCTACCAAAACGAAAGATGGACGCTCAACGCATTCGGCCATCCCGTCTGGTCAGAGAAGATAAAGTGTGAATCGTGTTCACAATGAGGCGTCGCGTTAAACCCACCAAGAAACTGTGGTCCAGTGGTGTTAGACACCTGTTCATCCCCCTCCCCCATGCCACCCCCCACCCCCCACCCCTATCCCCACGTCAATTACACCCATGTACACATGGGCGCACATCCCCTATCTCCTATCTGCACCACGGGCGGGATTTGCTGTGTCTCCTGGCGGCACCCCAACATTGCGGGCGTCTAGTATCATTCCGCGCTGTGAGCAGGTATAATGTCAGAGCGCTGACGGAGCTACGAGCACCCCCCCCCCCCCCGAGCCGCCACTCACACACGCCCCTCACATTCACACCCCCACCCCCTCACAAGTCACAGAGGCGGACAATGACAACCACCCCCACCCGCATGTCATAGAGCACGTGATACATTAGATAAAGGATTCACCCGGTACTCGCAGTACATGGGTGAACGATAACATAGTCTAAATACGGGTGAAAATAGCTTTAGTATGGAACAGAGAGTAGAATGCCTGCCTCCAGTATCAAATGGATACTTCTATAGGCACAGAGTTGGTGAAATGGGAGAGAATGCAAAAAGACAAGATGGCGGCCACAGAACGCCGTCGATTTCACTTTTAAATCTTATTAAACTAGATATTATATTATATTTTTCAACTCAAAGGTAGCGGGCTATCAATAAGACATATGTAAAGAATAATTGTTGCTTCTTAGATTGTGAAATTAGGCTCTCAATTCTTTGACCCGCATTTTCGACAGCTTTTACATAGGGTTGGTTTGCACCCCTACTGCAGCAGTACGGGGTGAATCTTGTATCTAGTGATACATGTGCTCGCTCACTGATCGGGAGGGATGTGTCCGTCGACTGAGCATCCCTTCCCGATGTAGTGGGTACGAACCCCGGCAGGGTCATCTTTGTTTGTTTGTGTTGGGGGGTTTACATCCTAGCAACATTTAAGGTCATATCAGGACGGGTAATAATGTTTCGTTTCTTTGTTGGTTTACACCCTAGCAACATCTAAGGTCATATCAGGATGGGTATTGAATTGTGACACTGCACGCTCATGGCGAATTTATAGTGCTGCCACATTGGGAGACCAGGCGGCTGCCACCATAACCTGATATCAGTCACATTATCCTGATACTGAGCTAACTAGTCCTTGCCCTGTCCTAGTAACACCAAGCGCCAGGCTCAAAAGCATCAATTTTGTAAGTTATTGGTTTGACTGGACTGGGAATCGAACTCCCGACCTTCCGCACGGGAAGCCTGCGCTCTACCTGGCAACATCTAAGGTCATATTAGGACGAGTACCGACTTTGACAGTGCACACTCATGGCCACTTGATAGTGCTTCCCCACTAGGAAATCAGGCCGCTTCCACCATGAGCTGATATCGCACTCAGTCACGTTATCCTGACACTGAGCGAATCAGTCCATGCCCTATCATATTAATGCCTAACGGCAGGCCAGGAAGAAACAAGTATCAATTTTATAAGTCATTGGTTTGACTCGACCGGGAACCAACCAAACTCCCGATCTTCCGCACGTGAGGCAAGCGCTCTACCGATTCGGCCACAGCGCCCGGTTGTAGGGAGGGTGTATGTGGAATTTTCCATGCGGGGAGGGGGACGAGGGGGATGAAATCATCCAAGGTCACACCAATTTTGCACACATTCAGAAGGAATAACAGATTTGTTTAAAGAACTGGTATCAGCGGGAAATAAATCCAACTGCATAGTGAGATCTTTGGTTATATGTCAAGAGGGTCTGACAGGAGGGAGGAGCTAATTTATTACTCATTAATTTAGCATGGACAGAATTAACCCTGCACAGTACATCCCTGGATGAATCTGTCAAAGTTAGCCACAGATTTACAATGTTCTTTTTCAGGTCAACCTGTCGGCCACGATGGAAAGAGACTTGGGCAAAATCAAACCAACTCATGTAAATTAGTCTATTTCCAGATCTATGGAGAGGAGCGCCTTTTTGCTTTCTATTTAAAAAAATAGTTACGTTTTGTCATATGTGTCGCTTTAAGAAGATCACTGGTAGATGTTTGTTTGTTTGTTGTTGTTTTACGTCCTACCAACATCTAAGGTCATATCAGGATAGGGATCACTGGTAGATGTGTCCTTGTACTAAAGCTATGTGCCTCGGCACTCACAAATCTATTAAGAAAAATAAAAACGATTTACCATATTAAAAAAAAGGCAAAACATGGGAGTAGCACACGAAGAACAATATCAGATTTATCACACACCAGACGCAATGACCGAATTAGCTTAGCGTCCGCCTCCCGTTCTGGTACGTCGTGGGATTCGAACCCCATGTTCGAACTCTGGCCGAGTCAAACCAATGACTTAAAAATTGATAATTGTTGCTCCCTAGCCAGGTGCTTGGCATTACCAGGATAGGGCAAGGATCAGTGGAATGAGGAAAACCGTCCACGATTGAAATTTCTCCTGCTTAATCGACTAATGCACAAAAACACAAAAAAACATTTAGTTAATGCCACAGGCCTCACTTTTAACAAAAGTGTTGTAGTCTATCCTTTAAGAAAAGGTAAGTGCCACTGACCACTTGGCGACTTGGCGACTCTATCTGCTCCTTTTTGTGTAATGCATTTACAGGTGGGGGTGGCTCAGTGGGAAGCTGGGTGCCGACTGATTGTAGCTGTGTACAGCAAGCAGCTGACGGCTACTTTTTCTGCTATACATTTGCACTTTGGTTATAGGCACTCTCGTTGTGCACTGTCGGATAGCTCACACGAAATATCATACGGACTGCAATAGATGGGAAAGCTGAATGAGTTGATCGTCCGTCTCCTGTTTTGGGAGATCGGGGGATCTCGTGGGTTCGAACCCTGGTCGAGTGAAACCAATGACTTGAAAAATGTATACTTGTTGCTTCCTAGCCAGGCGCTCGGCATTATTCGGCCCTGTGGGGCAGCACTATAAAGTCACCATGTGTGCGCACTGTCACAGGTCGGTACCCATCCTGATATGACCTTAGATGTTGCTAGGTGGCAAAACAACATCAAACAAACAACATACAGACTGCACCACTCACTATTGGTCCTGCATAGTCCGATGAAGCATCAAATTTTCAAAAGTAAAAAAGTCACATAAATTTGATTCTACATATCTAACTTAGATACTCATGCATTTATTAAGCATATGTTGTCACATATAAGCACACAATTTAGAACATGTTACTGCATAACACTATGTAGATAACAGATTCACCCCATACTTACAGTACAGGGGTCAACAACAACATAGTCTACATACGGGCGAAAATAGCTTTAGTATGGAACGGGAAGTAGAATGCCTTGCACCAATGTCAAATGGTTACTTATATCAACACAGAGTTGGTGAAATGGGAGAGAATGCAAAAAGACAAGATGGCGGCCAGATAACGCCGTCGATTTCACTTTTAAATTGCATTAAAGTATATGTTTTATTATATTTTCCAACTCAAAAGTAGCGGGTAAATATGAAGACATACATAAAGAATATATTGTGCTTCTTAAATTAAGAATTTACCAGCTCAGTTAATTAACCCAGCATGTCGAAATTCTTCGCCAGCTTTTCTAATGGGTTGGGTTTCACCCCTGTACTGGAAGTATGGGGTGAATCTTTTATCTCAACACTATGGTGTCACAGTTTTGGCTAGATAAAGGATTCACCCGGTACTCGCAGTACACGGGTGAATACCAACCCTATATAAAAACGGTTGAAAAAGCGGGTTAAGGAAATGAGAGCCTAATTTCACAATCTAAGAAGCAACATTTATTCTTTACATATGTCTTATTGGTAGCCCGCTACCTTTGAGTTGAAAAATATAATATAATATCTAGTTTAATCAGATTTAAAAGTGAAATCGATGGCGTTCTCTGGCCGCCATCTTGTCTTTTTGCATTCTCTCTCATTCACCAACTCTGTTGTGATATAAGTAACCATTTGACACTGGTGCCAGGCATTCTACTTCTTGTTCCATACTAACGCTATTTATATAAGGCTGGTCTTCACCCGTGTACTACAAGTACCGGGTGAATCTTTTATCTAAGTTTTGGCATGTGTGCCACAATTAATTTGGCCTGAGTGCACTTGAAATAACTCAAACGTTAGCCATTTAAATATAAAAAATCAAACTTTAGCCATTTGAATTAAAAGTTCCTTTAAAGTAAAGTAAGGTACATCATAACAATCAAGTTGATATATGTATCTCATAAAAAATACAGTAACTCAAAATCATCGGACTATGCAACTTTAATAAACCCGGAGGATAGTAGCGGTGAGACAACAGGGGGGGGGGGGGGAGAACAAGCCACAGTTGGAAGTTGATCTTGAATGTGTGTCTTCTACTCGAAATGGAAAGCGGCCCGAGTAATATGACCGACCGAAAGGGGGTTGGGGGTAGGTGGGGGGCGGGGGGGGGGGGAGAAAGTCTGCGTATTAGAAGACTATTGGATCTAAATAGCATCAGGTAAATGCGGTTTGTTTATAGCTACAGAACAGATTGCAAAGACTATAATATATACTAAAAGAGACAGGACGCGGTGGCCAAATCGGTAGAGTGCAGGCTTGTCGTGTGGAAGGTCGGGAGTTCGACTCCCAGTCGAGTCAAACCAATGACTTACAAAATTGATACTTGTCATGACCTAGCCTCGTTAGCTCAGTATCAGGATAACGTGACTGGGAAATGCGGGTCATGGTGCTGGTCACCTGATCTCTGAGTGGAGCAGCACTATAAAGTAGCCATGAGTGCACACTGTCCTGATATGACATCAGATGTTGCGAGGATGTAAAACTCCAACAAACAAACTGTTATTAAAGCCCCAGTCACACATGGCCGGACAAGCCCAGGATTTTGAGCCGGATCACCCATGGACCAACGGCCCGGACTCTCCTGGACTGCCACGGATAAAATCACTGTTTTCGTCGATTTTTGCCTCGCAGTCACACTTTCCCGGACGAGCCTGGACCGCCCCGGATCGCCCTGGACCGCCCCGTACCACACTCAGACTGCCCCCAGAACAGCCCCGGATGAGCCCGGACTGGGCCGGACCAGCCCCTGACTAACCCGGACGAGGCCGGACCACCCCCGGACTGCCCTGGACTATCCCGGACCTCCCTCGGACCACCCTCGGCTGTCCGGGAGTGGTCCGTGGCTAGGCCGGGGGTAGTCCGGGACAGTCCGGGGATGGTCCGGGGATGGTCTGGGTCAACCCATGGCTCAAAATGACCCCGGACCACCCCCGGACAGGCCCGGTCCACCCCGGACCACCCCTGGAATAGCCGGTTCACCCCCGGACCACCCCCGGACCACCCCCTGACGAGGCCGGAGCAGGCTGGATTGAACCCAGATCGCAAAATCCCCCGGACCACCCCGGATGTTTTAAACATTTTAAAACATCCGGGGCCGAGGCCGGATGGCGCCGAATGAGCCACAGATCAGGCTGGATCGGGGGGTGTCGGCACGGACGAGCCACGGACGAGCCACGGATCATCCCAGATCGCCCCAGACCACCCCGGATGGCTGTCCGGGGCTCGTCCGGCCTCTGATCCGGGTATGTGTGACCTAAGCTTAAAGACAGTCACAAGGTCAACGCCCAATGTTATTGATAGTGATACTCCAAATAAAAGAATTGGTGTCAGGATTTGTTAATTGTAGTTCAATGGCAAATGGTCGTTGTGCACACTACAAATGCACGTCAGTGTCACTGTCACTGTCACTGTCACTGTCAGCGTCAGTCAGTCCGTCCAATGACATCACTCGGCTCTCCTTGGCTAATCTCAGCACTTCACGTAACCCTAGTCCCGGCACGTGACGACGCGGTTGCCATGTGAGACATGTGCCTGACAACCACGACGCTCCCATGGCAACCACCGGCGAGCCACGTGGTGACCAGGTGAGTTGGAACGTGAGCTGATTGGTTGTCATGGATATGAGCAGATGGCGGCATGTTTGAGTGCGCATGCTTTGTCAGGCGGCGAGGCCTAAAGTATGGCACTGTCTGTGTGTATGTGTATGTGTGCGTACGCGTGTATGTGAGAGTGAGGAGGATCACCAACATATCACCACGTCACAAAAGAAATAACTGATACACACCATTTACGATTACGAAAAGAAACTTTTGAGACACGATTTCTCGAACAAATAAATCCAGCGCATAAATTGCTTCAACAAACAGTTTGTCTTAGTCATGTCAGCTTCCTGTTTGACCTCTGACCTTTGTACAGGAATGGGTGCTGACTTGTTATTGACACATACCCTGCTGTTCACTATAGTTCATAATGAACCTATTTGCTATGCTTATAAAATAAGCCCATTAGGTAGGACACTTTATTTGCTATGCTTATATAATAAGCGGACATGGAAAGACACTAAGTGCTACCAGATGTACCAGTAAATCCCTGCTCTGTGAACATATTCACTAATTCATTTGCGGCAAAAGAAACTTACTTGCCTGCCAGTTTGGCTTAAAGTTGCATAGTCCGATGGTTTTGACCTGTCATTTTCTGAGATAAATATGTTAAAAACACAAGAGAGTCAACTACCGTCAGGGTGAACTCACAATTTGTTTAATCATTTACTTGACTACATACTTATATATTGCATGGTTGGTTTTTGGTGTTTTATGTACTGGCAACATTGATTGATTGATTGATTGGTGGTTGCTTTATGCCGCGTCGGCAGCATAGGCCATATTCACGGCGAGAAATGTTTGTTTTTGTTCAAACCATCGCTTTTTCATGTTCCTTACAACATCTAAGGTCATATCAGGACGGGCACCGACTTGTGACCGCGTTATATTATAATATTACATGTATTATATATTATGTATTATATATTATATTCCCCGGCAGTTCCCAGCGCTTACCCTGCCAATAAATAAAACTTGTGTTGGATTGGCCAAGGCTGTATTTTACTATGGTTGGTTATATTTTAAAATATATTGAAATTTGACACCCAGTTTGCAAAGTGGCTGCCCTTTGTTTTGTTTGTTTTTTGTTGTTTTATGTCTTAGCAACATCTTACGTCATATCAGGACGGGGCTGCCCTTTGCAAAGTAGTGACTTAAGGCCCTGTCACACTACAACGTATGGCATCAGCGCATGCTCAACATTTGAAAATTTGTTAGTACGTTGGTATTCGTCAAACTTTTCAGCGGCAGGGGATAAAACTGGGGGTATACACAACATACACACAACATATGCAGAACGTATCTCTGACATATTGGTAGTGTATGAGAGCGTTCATGTGCCTCATAAAACGTTTGCAAAACGTTCACAAAACACTCACATACGCCCATGGAACGCTGACCAACGTTAGATATGTTACTCCATCGCTAGAAGTACAGCGTATATGTTAAATATGCTGGAGATACGGCAGGCATACGTTCGAAGTATGTTAGGAGTACATAATGCATCCATTGGCAGTACGCGGACTGTACACGGACTGCACTTTCCCACCGGCTGAACGTACGGCTAACGTGCAGCAACGTATACCAATGTATCCCTAATGTACACCGACGTATATGCAGCATATGTTCAATGTACGAGCTACACGTTAACACACGTTGGAAATTTTGAGTATGTACAAAAGATCTTCGGAGCCTTGATGGATGGCGACGTAAAACGACGTATCCGGAACGTACCTGACGTATGCCCATCGTATAAGTAATGTATGACGACTTATGCTGACGTTTTGGTCGAAAATCACATACATCGGCATCCGCTAAGGCTATACGTCGTAGTGTGACAGGCCCTTTAATAAATACTATATTAGCCTATATTGGCCGAGTGATTCGGGCATCTGAAATAGTTAACTTCTCAGATATCAATGCTGGTGTACAACACATATACTAGGCCACTAAGATAGGGCACATGCACAATTTCTATGCGAAATGGTGTAATCACGTTCACAAAACACCGCCCACAAAGCCTCGTCGCTGACAAAATATGTATTCAGATGAATAACAATATTTATTTAAAAAAATACCCTCGTTGCATGTGGCGGGCCGTCAAGCTTCGTCAATGCCAATTTTAATTAGTTCATCGGGCTTCAAATCTCACATCTGGCAATAACTGGTTAATAGCATCCAACCCTACAGCCGTCAGACACTAGCTATACCAGTATGTGTGGAACCTCAAGATGGAAGTCCTCCATAAGTAAGTGTGTGTGTGTTTGAGTGTGTGGTGGTGGTTGTGGTACTGGTGGGGGTGGTTGTACTACTGGTGGTGGTACTTGGTGGTACTGCTGGTGGTGGTACTTGGTGGTGGTACCGGTGGTGGTGGTGGTGGCGGTGGTACTGGTGGTGGTGGTACTGGTGGTGGTGGTGGTACTAGTGGTACTGGTGGTGGTAGTACTGGTGGTGGTACTGTTGGTGGTGGTACTGGTGGTAATGGTGGTGGTGGTACTGGTGGTGGTACTGGTGGTAATGGTGGTGGTGGTACTGGTGGTGGTACTGGTCGTGGTACTGGTAGTGGTACTGGTGGTGGTACTGGTGGTACTGGTGGTACTGGTGGTGGTGGTGGTGGTGGTGGTGGTGGTGCGATTGGGAGTGGGCTTCAGAAAATGGCGGTGGGTGAAGAAGATATTACATGAGCACATAAATATGCACACAGGTATATATTCCAAAGAAATCGCTCGCCCCCCTACAGGAAGAAATCATCATAACCAAACAATCAAAAGGGTAATCAGGAGGACACACAATTGCTTAATTTTCGTGCTGATGGATCATACTTTAAGAGGGGAGGGTGGGGGGGGGGGAAAGAAATGGATAAGAAATGAAAAAAAAATTACGTGGTTGAGCTGCGGGCGACATGACAAATAGCCGATTATCGCCATCGGTACAAAAAGCACGGCGAGCCACCAGCGCCACCACGCGGAAAGAACTCACCAACTTCCTGTCACTCAAACTGTACTTATCTCAGGAGGCAACCGGGCGCGGTGGGCTAATCCGTAGAGCGCGGGCCTCGAATGCGGAAGGTCGGGAGTTATCTTCCCGGTCGAGTCAAACCAATGACTTACAAAAGTGATACTTGTCGCTTCCTAGCCTGGCGCTCGGCATTAATAGGATAAGGCAAGGACTGGTTAGCTCAGTGTCAGGATAATGTGACTGAATGGGCTATCAAGTCATGGTGCCAGCGGCCTGATTTCCCAGTGGGGCAGCACCATACAATCACCATGAGTGCACTGTCACAAGTTGGTACCCATCCTGATATTACCATAAATATTGCCAGGATGTAAAACTCCAACAACCAAGCATAACACAAAGCACTGATATTTTATACTGACACTGACTTCCAAAATTGGATATCCATCATCAATCAACCCGTGGAAGGAATTTGGTAAACTGGAAACCTAGTTCAAAATGATTATCGAGCTGTTTTAGTTGTTCAGCTACGTCTAGCTCAAGCATTGCCTTTGTGTTATTATCTAATCTCTGAAACCCAACTACCTTAAGCTTATTATGTACAGCTTTCATCCACAACCCCGCCTCGTGTGAGGTAGTTGTAGCAATTACGTACCCAATCATACAAGTTCTAAACAGTTCACATGGTCATACGATGAAGTTGTTGTGAACAGATATTGCTAATGTCTACATCTATTTGGGAGTTAGAGACTGAGAACTACATGACATTAGTTGTTATGATGGTTAACTATCGTATATGGTAATGATGAACAATTACAGAGCATTGGTTGTCATGTAAGTTAAGTATCATGTAAAGTAATGATGAACAACTACAGAGCATTGGTTGTCATGCAGGTTAAGTATCATGTAAAGTAATGATGAAAAACTACAGAACATTGCTTGTCATGCAGGTTGAGTATCATGTAAAGTACTGATGAACAATTACATTGCTTGTCTTGCAGGTTAAGTATCATGTAAAGTAATGATCACAACTAGAGAGCATTGGTTGTCACGCAGTTTAAGTGAAATTTAAAATAATGATGGACAACTACAGAACATTGGTTGTCATGCAGGTTAAGTATCATGTAAGGTAATGATGAACAACTACAGAGTATTGGTTGTCATGATGGTTAAGTATTGTGTAAAGTAATGATGAACAACTACAGAACAGTGCTTGTCATGCAGGTTAAGTATCATGTATAGTAATGATGAACAACTACAGAGCATTGGTTGTCATGCAGGTTAAGTATCATGTATAGTAATGATGAACAACTACAGGGCATTGGTTGTCATGCAGGTTAAGTATCATGTAAGGTTATGATGAACAACTACAGAGCATTGGTTGTCATGCAGGTTAGGTATTGTGTAAGGTAATGATGAACAACTACAGAGCATTGGTTGTCTTGCAGGTTAACTGCCATGTAAAGTAATGATGAACAACTACAGAGCATTGGTTGTCATGCAGGTTAACTGGCATGTAAAGTAATCATGAACAACTACAGAACATTGGTTGTCATGCAGGTTAAGTGTCATGTAAGGTAATGATGAACAACTACAGAACATTGGTTGTCATGCAGGTTAAGTGGCATGTAAAGTAATGATGAACAACTACAGAGCATTGGTTGTCATGCAGGGCCCGTATGCAGGAGTCAGTGTTAGCGGGTTTTGGTGTTAGAGCCTGTTACCGTTTAGCTATCACCGAAGTCGGGAATTGTGTCAAGTCGTATGCAGGAGCCTGTAACACTTTCATTATAGCTAAACGTGAATGTATTTATAGATTTGGGAAATCCCTCTGTGTCTGTACCCATATATTAGGCTTAAATATATCAAATGCTATCATATTTAACGGAATTAGATACGCAATAAGTGAAATTTATTCAAATTAACCCTAAATTCGAACCCTCCTTAAGGCTACCGCCGCATTGGCGGCGATATTAATAGTTATATTTTCGAATCGACGAACGTAAAGTAAACAAATCGCCGCCGCCGCCAGTATGGCAAGGGAGGTCGATGCGGCGGCGATTTGTTTACTTTACGTTCGTCGATTCGAAAATATAACTATTAATATCGCCGCCAATGCGGCGGTAGCCTTAAGGAGGGTTCGAATTTAGGGTTAATTTGAATAAATGTCACTTATTGCGTATCTAATTCTGTTAAATATGACAGCATTGAATAGATTTGGGCCTAATAAACTCGCTAAACCTAATATTTTGTAGGGGTAAGGTAACACCGGTTAAGCCTTTGGTGTTAGGCCTAACACTGACTCGTGCATACCATTTTTTCACCGCTAACCCGGAATTCCCGCCAAACACCGTTTTGCCTCCCTAACACTGACTCCTGCATACGGCCCCTGGTTAAGTATCATGTAAGGTAATGATGAACAACTATAGAGTATTGGTTGTCATGCAGGTTAAGTGGCATGTAAAGTAATGATGAACAACTACAGAGCATTGGTTGTCATGCAGGTTAAGTGTCATGTAAGGTAATGATGAACAACTACAGAACATTGGTTGTCATGCAGGTTAAGTGGCATGTAAAGTAATGATGAACAACTACAGAACATTGGTTGTCATGCAGGTTAAGTATCATGTAAAATAATGATGAACAACTACAGAACATTGCCTGTCATGCAGGTTAAGTATCATGTAAGGTTATGATGAACAACTACAGAACATTGTTTTTTTTTTATTGGTGGTTACTTTACGCCGTGTCGGCAGCATAGGCCATATTCACGGCGAGAAATGTTTGTTTTTGTTCAAACCATCGCTTTTACATGTAAAAGCATACAATCAAATTTGTGTCAATAGACACTCATGAATTTTGGAAACTCACAATCATATAGCTAAATAAAAGTCTAAATGATAGTATTATACACTGATGAAATTTGTTTAAAAACTTATATCAGTTGGTACAAACCAGCTGCCCTCAAAAAGGCTAAAATGTTTTCTTGTTTTACTTTAGTAAAAAGGTCATGCATGTTGTTTGCAGTGTAAAATTGTTGGCGCAGGGCCATGAAATCCACACAGTTTAATAAAATGTGTTTTAATGTCAGTGGGGACTGACATCCAATACATTCAGGGGGAGGCTCCCCCATGAGCAGAAAAACGTGTGTTAGCCACGAGTGGCCAATATGGCATCTTGTTAGAACAACCTGGTCGTGTCGCCCTTCCAGGCGACTCTGCGGCAGTCTGTTCACGGAGGGAGTAATTCTATGGAGTTTGTTGTCTGGGTGTTCATCCCATTCGATCTGCCATAGGTTCCAAATGTATTTTTGAATGGTAGGTTTCAGATCAGAGTGGGGAATATGACAGTGTTCCAAAGTAGCAGTCAGGGCTCGAGTGGCCACTTGATTTGCTCTCTCATTTCCTGGGATACCCACATGACTAGGCACCCAACATAGGTGAATGTCAAATTTTGCTATTGAAAGAGAGTTTAGTTTAATGAGTACTTTAAGTAGTATTGGGTGGTCCAGTTTCCTATTGTTCAAAGCCTGAAGGCAGGAAAAAGAGTCAGTGAAAATGATGAATTTATGACTGGCTGAGGTTTCGATGCACTCTAACGCGAGTAGGAGTGCTCGTGCCTCAGCAGTAAAGATGGAACTCTGATCTGGAATACGCGTACCTAATTCACGTCCGTGGATGATTGCTGCTGCAGAGACTCTGTTGTCTGTCTTTGACCCATCCGTGTAAACTGCTAGGTGGGAGCTAAAAGCCCTTCGCACATCGATAAAGCTTTCATGATATGAAAGTGGGTGCGTTTGAGATTTCTTCAATATGGCCAGCTGGAGGATGATGTTTGGTTTCCTCAGCTGCCAGGGAGGAACATCTGAATATTGTGAGGGTGCTATGTTATGTAGATTTGCCCTCAGGGCCTCCAAATGAGGCTTTAATCTGAGGCCTAACAGCTTTATGTATGTTGGTCTTGATTCATAGAGGCGTTCATATGGTGGCATAAAAATGTAGTTATGATGAACAACTACAGGGCATTGGTTGTCATGCAGGTTAAGTATCATGTAAGGTAATGACGAACAACTACAGTGCATTGGTTGTCATGCAGCTTAAGTATCATGAAGTAATAGTAAGCAATGAGACAATGAGTGATTATTGTGTGTCAGCAGGAAGAGCAATGGTTCATTTGTATGCCATCAGTGGGGAGAGGGGAGGGGGGGGGGGGCTGATGGTTACTTTAATGGGTAAGTTTGGAGGCATGTGTAGGGTACGTACTTTTGGTGTTTGCAAGACTGGAAGGAAGGGTTAAGGTTGCCCCATATAACATTGCCTTCAAAGTGATGGAAACTTTCACTTCGATTCAAGGTCAGGCTTTTACTTATGTTACCTTGATGGGTCTACTACTACCAATGGAAATGGATGAAAATGATTTCAAATGATTTCAAATGAATTCAAATGAATTTGAATGAATTTGAATGATGAAAATCAACTATAATGATCTAATTTAGAGTGTTTAAAATAATGATTATTTCAAACCACATCCACTACAAACAAGATGATACACCTAGCCACAATACTTCACAAATCACTTAAATTCGATATATTCCCGGCCAAATTACTTGTGTGTACGACAGTTTATCTTTTTTAAATGTATTCAAAAGTATGTCGCAAAGATGATTGATTAAATCGAATGAAAAGATGAAAATCAATTATAATGATCTAATTTGGAGTATCTGAAATAATGATTATTTCAAACCACATCCATTGTAAACAATACTAGCACTATGAATAAGTGCATACATACACATTTATAACCACAATACCTTACAGATCACTTAAATCCGATATTTGTTTTAGCCAAATTATTTGTGTGTGTGATAGATTATTTTTGTTTAATGTATTCAGGTGTGTCGTAAATGCCACTAGGTATGAGGACACCAAGCTGCCGAGGTGGCGCGGCCTACTTACTGACCTTGGTTCTGCTCCCTGGTTTGTTTATTGTTTTATGTCCTAGCAACATCTAAGGTCACATCAGGATGGGTACCTACTTGAGACAGTGCGCACTCATGGTGACTTTATAGTGCTGCCCCACTGGGAAATCAAACCAGGAGCACAACTCAGTCACATTATCCTGACACTGAGTCCTTGCCCTATCCTATTAATGCCCAGTGCCAAGCTAGGAAGCGAGAAGTATCAATTTTATAAGTCATTGGTTTGACTCGACTGGCAATCAAACTCCCGACCTCCCGCACGGGATGCCCGCCCTCTACCGATTAGGCCACAATGCCCGATAGTCATTAGTTGTTTAGTATGGTGTCTCCTATTGGTTTGTGATGCGCTATGGCTTACTCACTGTTTATCCTTTATCTATTACTAAATACACATCTCTTTATCTATATCTCACTAGAACAGTTCATAATGACCGTGCTGTATGAAGATGGACCTTCAAACTACCGTGTCCCCCATATGTACATGTACAAGTTAGGTGAGTGTGTGCTTGTGACTGCTGGTCCTTCATTGTCTCCACCTCTGACCGTGTAAGTGGCTCAGCCGGACCAGGCTGACCGTGCGACTGCTCACTGTCTGAGCTGCTCAGCCGCTCACTACACCACTGTCACAAACTGCGCATAGGGGGCACCGACGTGGGCTGCCGTGATTGTAAACAGTTGTTCTTATGCCTGGTACACACCTCCCGTATACGATTCACGCGCTAAAACTGACTGCCCGACGCGACCCGACCCGACCCGACCCGACCCGTTTCCCGACTAAAACTGAAAACACGGACAACAGACATATACCGACTGCTAAAACTGGGGCGCTCACATATACTGTCCGTTTCATGAGTTCCATTCCCCCCTCTTCCATTATTCCCTCTTCCATTCCCCTCTCTTCCATTCCCCCTCTTGTGTTCCCCCCTCCTGCGTTCCCCCTGTTGGGTTCCCCCTGTTGGGTTCCCCCCTCTTGTGTTCCCTCCTCTCTTCCATTCTTCCATTCCCCCCTCTCCCATTCCCCCTCTTCCATTCCCCTCTCTTCCATTCCCTCTCTTCCATTCCCTCCCCTTGCGTTCCCCCTGTTGCGTTCCCCCCTGTTGCGTTCCTCCCTGTTGCGTTCCCCCCTGTTGCGTTCCCCCCTGTTGCGTTCCCCCGTCTTCCGTTCCCCCTCTTCCATTCCCTGCTCTTCCATTCCATCCTCTTCCATTCCCCCTCATTCCAGTTTTAGATCGTATATGGGAGGTGTGTGCCGGGCATTACACACGCAACATGCCTATTAGTATTACTGAACGCGGCTTGCCATCGCCCAATCCATATAAATTAGTAAGGCATACTATTTGCAGTTTCAGGTCCTAGCAGCATCTGAGGTCGTATCAGGAAAGGCATGAATTGTGGCAGTGTACATTCATGGTGGACACCGGGCGCGGTGGCCTAATCGGTAGAGCGCTGGCCTCCCATGCGGGAGATCGGCAATTCAGTTCCCGGTCAAGTCAAACCAATGGCATCAAATTTCTTTGTCGCTTCCTAGCCTAGCGGTCAAAAGGATAAGGCAAGGACTGGTTAGCTCAGTGTCAGGATAATGTGACTGAGTGGGATATTGGGTCATGGTGCCGGCAGCCTGATTTCCCAGGGGGGCAGCACTATAACGTTACCATTAGTACACACTCTCACAAGTCGGTACCCATACTGATAGGAAAGTAGATTTTCCCAGGATGTAAAACCAACCTTTCATGGTGATTTCAGTGCTTCCCCACAGAGATACATACCATGCCACTGGCATCATGACCAGATATCCCACTCAGATCTGGACAAGAGCTCTGGGTTCGGCTGGTGCTCTGGGTTCGGCTGGTAGTATGCAATCGACTGGTGGCATTGTGCGTTGGTAAGTGCGGTGACTCACTCACTCACACTCACATACATATACACACACATACACACACACACTCACACACACACACACGACGGCCAGATGGGATGGCTGAATAAGTTGAGCATCCGTCTCCTGTTTTGGGAGATCGGGGGATCCGAACCCATGAGTTTGTGGGTTCGAACCCTGGTCGAGTCAAACCAATGACTTAAAAATGTATACTTGTCGCTTCGTAGCCAGGTGCTCGGCATTATTAGGATAGGGCAAGGACTGGTTGGCTCAGTGTCAGGATAATGTGACTGAGTGGGATATCAGGTCATGGTGCTGGTGGTCTGGTCTCCCAGTGGGGCAGCACTATAAAGTTGCCATGAGTCACAAGTCGGTGCCAGTCCTGATATGACCTTAGATGTTCCTAGGACGTAAAACAGCAACAAACAAACACACACACAAACAAACAAACAAAGAGTACTGCCAACCTCAGGGCGACGTGATGAGAGGGTTGAGGCTTTGTATATTTTTTCACAGCTTCCAAAGATGTTATCTTTGATTGTAATATGTGCATGGAAATTATATTTGTAGAGCTACCCTCATGTGGTGAGTCTGTGATGGCGCGCAGTGTGTACTGCTCTGTGGTGTCTGTCGCAGGGCGCCCGCCTCACTGACAGACTGCTTTATGTCAGGGACACCCCTCTCCTCGCTCTCCTCCCTCTCATTCTCTTCCTCCTCCCCCCTCCCCCTGCTCCTATTTCTCTTCTCTTCCCCTGCCCCTCTTCCTCTTCTCTTCCCCCTCCTCTTCCTTCTACCCTTCCCCTCTCTTTCTCCTTCCTTCCTCTTCCTCCTTCCTCCACTCCACCTCTCTTCCTTCTCCCCTCTCCCTCCCCCCTTTCTCCCTACCATCTTCTCTCTCCTCCCCTTCCCCTCCTCCTTACCCCTCCTCTTCCTCCTCATTTTCCCATCCCTTCCTCTTCTCCCTGCCCCTTCCCCCCCTCTCCTTCTCCCTACCCCTCCGCCTTCCCCCTCTCCCCTCCCTCCTATTCCCCCACCATCTCCCCCTCCCCTCTCCACAATCGACAAGACTCATCACAGGCCAGTGGACAAACATAACATTATATAGGTCATGGTCTGGAGGAGAAAACTGATGTAACCCGAGATATCTTCCCTTCCTGTTCTATCAGAAGTCATTAACTGCTTATGTTTGTTAAGGTTGCATATTTCGATGGCATTGAGCTTCTGTGATACATATATGCAGACAAATATAATTTGTCATTATATACACATATATAAGACGCCCCTGCCCTGCAGAGTTGTAAACCACTGCCTTGTGGTACAGGTTCTTGACAGAACCGAAGGCTAATGGAGCCAACCCTAAACAGAAAACCATGTCACAGTGGCAGCATTAAGGCCGGTTGATGTATGGAACTCCCAACATCTCCCGACCAACCACTGCAGGGACAAATAGTTTTGCGTCTGTCTTGACATGTTCTTTCCGGTGTGAAACCTCTATTTGCTCCCCGAGAGAGTGCCGCTGGTAACTTGCAAAAGCCAGCAGCACTTCAACACTTTTGCAGGCAGCTTTCATGAAATGTACAACCGCAAAAAACATCATACCGGCTCGGTCATCGCCCGCGTCACCAAGGACCGCGCTGCTTGAGCTCATCTTCCGTCGACCGAGAGCGGCAGTCAAGTAATCGCAACCGACAGCATGATGATGATGATGATGATGATGATGATGATGAAGTGCGGTGAGTCGCTGGGTGTGGCGCAGTACGGAGAGTTGGATGAGGCCGTGTGGGTATGTGGATGTGTGTGTGTGGATGTGTGTGTGTGGGGGGGGGGGGGGGCGGGGGGTGCATACGTGGGCGCGGTTAAGTACTATTTATCCCGTACATGACAGAGCCGTCAGGGGGCGCCACGGAGTCATCCATCCATCTCCTACAGGTATCTGTCCTCACGCCGCCCGGCACGCGCCTACAGGCGGGCAGAGGGCAGGCAGGGGCCGGGCGGCAACTCACTCCGGGCACGTGGGTGGGGGCCGGGGGGGGGGGGGATCTGCCACAAATATTTGTCTGTGGGAATCAGGTAAACTGGTAACACGTCAGGCTTGTCTCCATAGATGCACAAGCAAATGTGTGTGAGTTTGTGTTAGTAGTATATTAGTAGTGTGTTAGTATGTGTGTTGGTGCCTGTTGGGCTCTATGTTGTGAGTTGGTGAGTCTTAGGATGTGTCGGTGAGTGTGTTGAAATGTATGAATGTATCGGTGGCTGGCTCTCTGTGTGTACTCTCAGTTGGTTGTTGGTGTGTATTGGTGAACATTGTTCTGCATGTTGGTTTGTACGTGTATGAGCGCGCCAGTAACGTGTCCAGGCCGCCAGCACCATCACCTGCTATCCCACTCAGTCACATTATCCTGACAATGAGCTAACAAGTCCTTGAACTATCCTAATAATGCTGAGTGTTTGTCTAGAAAGTGACAAGTATCCTTGGTTTGACTCAACCGAAAATTCAACTTCCGACCTTCCACATGAGACACCTGCGCTGTACCGATTCGACCACCATGTTCGGTATATTGGTGGTATGTTGGTTTGTATGTGTGTGTTGATGTGCATGTGTAGGTCCATGCGCTGGTAGTGGGGTGCCCTTAATGTGCATGTCTGTCTGAATTGGTATCTGATGGTCGGTGTGTACATTGGTGGTATGTTGGTTTGTATGTGTGTGTGTGTGTTAATGTACCTGTGTGCATGGTACTCGTAGTGTGATGTCCTTAATGTGCATGTCAGTCTGAATTGGTATCTGATGGTTGGTGTGTACATTGGTGGTATGTTGGTTTGTATGTGCGTGTGTTAATGTGCATGTATGGGTGGTACTAGTAATGTGATGTCCTTAATATGCATGTCTGTCTGAATGTTGTTGTGTACATTGGTGGTATGTTGGTTTGTACATGTGTCTGTGTGTGTGTTAATGTACCTGTGTGGGTGGTACTCGTAGTGTGATGTCCTTAATGTGCCCGTATGTCTGAATTGGTATCTGATGGTTGCTGTGTACATTGGTGGTATGTTGATTTGTACGTGTGTCTGTGTGTGTGTTAATGTGCATGTGTGAGTGGTACTGGTCGTGTGATGTCCTTAATGTGCATGTCTGTCTGAATTGGTATCTAATAGTTGGTGTGTACATTGGTGGTATGTTGGTTTGTATGTGTGTCTGTGTGTGTGTGTTAATGTGCATGTGTGGGTGGTACTGGTCGTGTGATGTCCTTAATGTGCATGTCTGTCTGAATTGGTATCTGATGGTCGGTGTGTACATTGGTGGTATGTTGGTTCGTACGTGTGTCTGTGCGTGTGTTAATGTGCATGTGTGGGTGGTACTCGTAGTGTGATGTCCTTAATGTGCATGTCTGTCTGAATTGGGATCTGATGGTTGGTGTGTCCATTGGTGGTATGTTGGTTTGTACGTGTGTCTGTGCGTGTGTTAATGTGCAAGTGTGGGTGGTACTCATAGTGTGATGTCCTTAATGTGCATGTATGTCTGAATTGGTATCTGATGGTTGGTGTGTACATTGGTGGTATGTTGGTTTGTATGTGTGTGTGTTGATGTGCATGTGTGGGTGGTAGTGTGGTGCTTTTAATGGTTTGTGGTTGGCTCTCAGTATGGGGTATTTGGAGCGAGGTGGTTTCTACTGCCTATGGTATGACTGTTATGACATCCATGTGAGTATATGTGGGAGGAGTGCCACCAGGTTGGCATACACAATGTGCACAATAGCTATATTACTATACACTACACCACCAGCACCACTCAAATAAATTTACCAATGCGCAGCGATAGTGATGTCCCTCCCTCAGGAGATCACTATCAGACCTCATCCCCCTTCACAAAATCTTCAAAGTGATGATCAATTATTATACATGGAGCCCCTATAAGCTCAAGCACCCTATCCACACACAAAAACGTGAAACTTGTTTTATTTAACGATGCCACTAGAGCACATTGACTTTTGTATCATTGGCTATTTGGCGTCAAACATATTGTCATTCTGATATATTTCTTTGGAGAAACCTGCTGCCGCCACATAGGCATTGCCAAAAGTCAGGTTTAAACTTTCCTTATTGTGACTGTATTATCTCCCATATTATCGCCCATGCCAAACTCTTTCTTGTTTGGCTTTTATTTAAAGTTATTATACAAATGGAATTATCTTTCTGATAAGAAGCAAGGGGTCTGTTATATGCACATTCCCACAGACAGGACAGCACATACCACAGCCTTTGATGAACCAGTTGTGGACCACTCGTTGGAACGTCCCGCTCCCAGCACCTTATCTATACAAACACTAAACAATGACCAGCAATCAACATAACCACCTCAATCATAATTAATAAACTGCAACCTATGACTGCTAGTATTAAAATATTATCATTCGCTATTATTTACCACATTCTGGTCTATGAGACCAGTGAATCAACACTGAAACAAGAACTATTAATGGGCATAATATTCAGGTGTGAAAGTGGTATCTTCTTCTTTTTTTTTTTTTTTAATTGAGGCTGTATCTATATTGTCCATAGCATATAAGCACGGGTACCCAGGCTTGTTTTCAATGCTGGCCAGTTGTAGTGTTGGTGTTATCTTACCACACAGTAGCTGCTGATAAGGTATTTGATTGCCTGCATTTCGGTAGCAGATAGATAATTGGTCGGTATGGTTAGTAGCCTATGTTAGTTTTTTTGGGATTTTCTTGCCATATATGTACTATTTTATTTTGTTCTACTCTAGACTAGCCTATTCCTATTTACATATCATAGGCTTGTACGTAGCTGTGGGGTGTGTTATCTGGCTACTTTTGGCATGGTTACCTTCCATTGGGTGTCCCGCTGGTGGGCCGTGAACATCACATGCCCCTTTGCAGTGCACTTTAGTGGGGGTTTCCTAGCCTTATTTTGCACAAATATTTTTTGTAAGTTTTTAGGTCAGGAATTTGTCGTTCCTGTACCGTTTGGGCATTCCACACCTTGCTAGCCATTTCCACACCTTGCTAGCCATTTCTCTGGTTGGTTGCTTTTGGTATTTCCTATCGCGACTGTACCCAAATGCGAGTGTTTTGAGGTGTACTAGTCTTCTATTTTTTTTTAGCAATTTTGCTTTGGTTTGCATGTGCAGGTCATAGGTGGGGTGCATTCTGTCCACCCTGAGACATATTTTTAATGCTTTATTTTGTAGGATTTGCAGCTTGTTGAGCAGTTCTTGCTTTGCTCCCATGTATATTGTGTCTCCATAGTCAAAGTACAGGAGTACCATTCCTTTGAAGACCTTTATTGACATTTCTTGTGTCATGAATTTTCTTAATTTGGCAAATAACCAGAGTTTGTGATTTACTTTTTGTATGATTTTTGTTGTAGTTTAGTTGGCTGTCCAGCTCTAGGCCTAGATATCTGTAGTGCTTTACTTTTTCCAGCACCTGGTTTCCTAGTTTGCACTGGGCGTTACTTTCCGGTAGTGGTCTATGTGAGAAGAGGACTGTTTTGGATTTGCTGGCATTTATGGTTATTTTATTAGATTCGCACCAGTCATCCAGTTTCTGTAGTAGTTTATTTAGTTTATTTGTTACCTCTTCCTCAGTGTTGCCCTCAGCATATATGACAGTATCATCTGCATATAGCTGGAGGCATTTAGTGTCTAGCCACTTCTCTAGGTCATTTATGTATATTATGAAGAGTAGTGGTCCTAGGACTGACCCTTGTGGGACTCCACATGTAATTGGTTTGCATTCTGATATGCTATTTTCTACTTTGGTTTTTTGTTCCCTATTTCTCAGGTAGCATTCAATCCAGTTTCTTGTGGCTGATGTTATACCTATTTGGTTGAGTTTTTGAAGTAGTATCTTGTGATCTACTGTGTCAAAAGCCTTGCTGAAGTCTATGAATGCTGCCCCTGATATTTGTTGTTTGTTCATTGAGGCCAGTAAGTCACTGGTGAGTAGGGCTATGGTTTTTTATGTGGATTGGAGTTTTCTGAAGTGCCCTTGTCTCGAGTTTAGTATATTATTCTTGTTCAGGTGTTCATTTATGTGCCTGTGTAGTATTTTTTCAATCAATTTGCCTGGGGCCTGTAGGATTGATATGGGTCTGTAGTTGCCTATGCTTTGTTTTTCTCCACCTTTATGGACAGGGGTGATAGTGACCGTCTTCCAGGCTTCGACAAATTTACTTTGTTCGAAAGAGGCATTAAATAAGTCTTTTATGGTGTCTGGGATGACTTGTAGAGCATGTTTTAATACTTTAGTTGGGATATTTTCTATACCACTTGGTTTATTTGTGTTTATGCTCTGTATTAGTTGTTGTAATTCTTTTGCATTAGTTTTGCAGGTGAGGATTTCAACTTGTATTTGTTCTGACTTGTTTTCCCAATCCCGTATGAATTGTGTTGATAGTTTTTGTCCCATTGAGGCAAAGTGGTCGTTTAGTTTGTCTGCTGCCTCTAGGTTTGTTAGTGTGCTGCCTTTCTCATTTGTGAGTGCTATGCAGTCTTTAGATTTATTGTTGGGGAATAGTAGATTTACATTTTTCCAGAATTTGTTTGTGTTACTACCCCATTGGTCATCTTGGCTTATTATGTATGTTTTATCTAGCACCAAAAAAAACTACGGAAATGGAGCTGAGACCTTGGCGCAACCTGGCGTGTTCTGGTAGAAACCGCTGTGATTATTACACCAATGGCAAATTTCCGGGAAAACGTGGATTTCCCCTCATTGAATTAACACTGTCAGAAAATTGCGGGGAAAATACCGAAAGTCAGGTTTCAACTGTCCTTATTGTGACTGTATCATTATCGCCCATGCCAAACTCTTTCGTGCTTGGGTTTTATGTTGTAGCAACATTTAAAGTCATTATACAAATGGGATTCAAACTAATCAATTGTGGTCATATCTATATTGGTATTTTGCGAAGTTAATCGGTGACTATAAAAAATCATGGAAATCCATGAAATCGTAGAGATTTTTCATCACTGAACATCATTGGGTAAAACATTGTTGTTAAATTTGCAGTACCCACTGAAGGCCTATGTCATCCCACAACTTCACCACCAGTGAGCGGCCTAGATGCTGTGTGCCTGATTAGCGAGGCACCGGACGCGGTGGCCTAATCAGTAGAGCGCAGGCTTCCCGTGCAGAAGGCTTGGAGCCCGAATCCCAGTCGAGTAAACAATGCCCTATAAAACTGATACTTGTCGCTACCTAGCCTGGCGCTTTAATAGGATAGGACAAGGACGGGTTTGCACACTATCAGGACAATGTGACTATGTGGGATATTGGGTCATGGTGCCAGCAGCATGCTCTCCCAGTGGGGCAGCACTATAAAGTTGCCATGAGTGCACACTGTCACAAGTCCATAACCGTCCCGATATGACCTTAGAATGTTGCTAGGACATCAAACAACAACAAACCAACAAAAGATTAGTGAGGGATGCCGAGTAGAGAATGGAGCGATGTGCTCAGTGGTGAGGGATGGGTGGGGAGGTGCACACGGGCGCTCCCCCCTCCCCCCCACCCCACCCCAGCAGCCAGTTCTACACCGGAAAGGCAGGCAGCCATCCTCAGCGTAGCCATAATTAGCAGGTGCGGCGGGTTTCCTGTCTGTCAGCTCCATCTCCGTTACCACCCCGCCTCCCTCATATCACCTCCCCCCCCCCCCCTCACCTGCATCCTGCCTTAAGCCACCTGGGGGGTGATGCCTCACCTGTTAACACCCGTGTTGTCCAGGTAACCTTGACCCCAGCACCTCTAATTACCCCACGAGCCTAGATAATTACCTGCCGCCTCGCTGACCCGGGCTGGCCTGGCCGAGGCACCGCAGCCATTAGTCAGCCCTCACTGGGCGGCGGGGTGACGGGAGAGGGGCGCGGTGTTGGGGTGTGGGGGGGGGGGGGATCATCGGGCGGCGGGGTGACGGTGCAGGGGCGGGGTGTGTGTGGGGGTGTGGGGTATGTGGGGGGACTCACCGGGCGGCGGGGTGACGGGGTGGGGCGGGGTGTGGGGGTGTGGTGGGTGTGGGTGTGTGGGGGAGTGGAGGGTGTGGGGGTGTGGGGGACTCACTAATTACCTGTAAATCTTACGCTGACTAATCGTTACCTACAAGTCACCCAGCCAACAAGAAAAACCCCACTTCAAGTAAATGCTTACCATTAACCCGTTGAGGGGCGCCACCTGCATGCATGCTAGCTGCACAAAATGGCACCTGTGTTTGCGCATCTCCGCAAAAGGATGGTACCTCCATTTTGAATGTCACTACAGCAGGATGCCACCCACACTGTGCACATGGTCGGATAGTCATGCAGCAACGAGGTACCGCATGTATATATGTGGCAAATCTACATCACAACAAAATACACTTAATTTGTACTGTAAAGAAATGTTGATGATTTTTTTTTTAATTTAAAAATAGTGGTCAAACGTCAAAAGGGACACAGGTTATGAGAACTGGTAGCGGGCATATGTATATGGTGTAGGTTATACGACGAGCAGTCTCTGCATGAAGTGTGAAGGGTAATGAAGTTATGAGAAGGGTGGTGCCCACATAACCAGGCATAGGTAATCATACATGGATGGTGCTACTTATAAGAATGGCAAACTCCACAAAAACGGCCATATACAATAAATACATGGTGAAGGTTATGAGAAGGGTGATGCCCACATAAACAGGCATAGGTAATCATACATGGATGGTGCTACTTATAAGAAGGGCGACCTCCACAAAAACGGGCATATACAATAAATACATGGTGAAGGTTATGAGAAGGGCGATGCCCACATAAACAGGCATAGGTAATCATACATGGATGGTGCAACTTATAAGAATGGCAAACTCCACAAAAACGGCCATATACAATAAATACATGGTGAAGGTTATGAGAAGGGCGATGCCCACATAAACAGGCATAGGTAATCATACATGGATGGGGCAACTTATAAGAAGGGCGACCCCCACAAAAACGGGCATATACACTAAATACATGTTGAAGGTTATGAGAAGGGCGATGCCCACATAAACAGGCATAGGTAATCATACATGGATGGGGCAACTTATAAGAAGGGCGACCTCCACAAAAACGGGCATATACAATAAATACATGGTGATGGTTATGAGAAGGGCGATGCCCACATGAACAGGCATAGGTAATCATACATGGATGGTGCTACTTATAAGAAGGGCGACCTCCACAAAAACGGGCATATACACTAAATACATGTTGAAGGTTATGAGAAGGGCGATGCCCACCCAAATGGACACAGACAAATAGTAAATTAAGTGGTCTCTGTAAAATACAGGAATAACATAAATAGGCTTAGCAAATAAGTTATTCTAGAAGGGTGTGGACAAATATCTGGAAATAATAAGTAAAGCAGGAGACTAAGAGACATGTATATGGCAATTTATGATTCAAGAAAGAAAAACTGAGGCTCGCATTCAGACCTGGCCTGCTCAATTAGTTGGTAAAGTTCATTTTGGCATCAAAGAACGCCTGACCTAATTACCCTGGTTAAGTATTGCAATAGAAGTCACATTAAAACCGATCAGTTTCATCATTCTCAATTCCTTGCGCCTCTGTCTCAGACCGCCATGTCATATTGGTTATAATGGTTGTGTACACTCATATGCATACATGAATGTTATTAAATGAATGGTCAGAATTGCTCACAGATCTATGAGATATACGCATATTTCTCTCACTGTAGTCTCAGTCATAGACCCACCTGGCGCGACCAAACAACAATATATGTACCTGCATCAGCTTCACAATCACTACAGAATACAAATTAATATCGGACTCACCGGGTTGTCATGCCTCTATGCATGGACATGTTAACACATATGCATACACAACCACACACCCATCCACCCAACCACTTAACCACACATACAACCACACACACACACACAGAACCACACATACACAGACACACAGACACACACACACACACACGGGCACCGACGATGCATCATCACAGTTCAACCATAAAAAAAACACAGCATGTGGTTTGCAGCTCACTGCGCTGCCATCATCCTATGTGGAAAGTATCTTTTGGAGTATTTCCACCACCAGCCTGCACTCTGGTGGCAGTGACAAGAACTAATGTGAGTGGAAGCTCACTGGGCATGATGCTGCGTG
Source organism: Branchipolynoe longqiensis (assembly GCA_030323885.1). Classification (NCBI taxonomy): domain Eukaryota; kingdom Metazoa; phylum Annelida; class Polychaeta; order Phyllodocida; family Polynoidae; genus Branchipolynoe; species Branchipolynoe longqiensis. The sequence continues at coordinate 21,771,350 of CM059196.1, forward strand.
GAAAAGGTCTATCCCGTGTCGCAGATAGAAGTGCTGACTAGGTATGCGGCACATCCACCACGGGTCTCCCCACCTACCAACCTATAGCTGACCGGGCTTATCCAAAATATATACTGATCCATTAGCGAAACCATACTCCCGCCCCTCCCTCGCATATTTAAAAACAGTAAGCACATAAATAAAATAGCTCTATTTTTGTGGGGGAATAAAAATAAGCATAGCAAACATGGCACAAATAATGAGGCAGATAATAAATCGACTAAATAGACCGCACACCCTAAAGTTGTTAGTTAAACGCAGAACATCACCTGAGCAGCAGGGACCCGGTCGCCTAACACATAACAGACCGTTCCTCGCCAACACCAACACATAGTAGAGCCATTTGCGATTTTACAGTAGAAAGAACTACTTGTAGTTACTAAAATAAAATAATTAACAGCCTCGTTAGATTTTCATTAATTTGATGACGGTTTTTACGGAACTGCCATCAAACAGGATATCATCACATTGCTGGTAGGATGTAGAGGTGGTGAGTGTGTGGTTGGGGGGGGGGGGCGAATGATGCTAGCTGGCGCGGGCTTGCTGTAGTATCGCGTGAGGGAGGCTGCGGACGATGACAGATAACCAGACCTTCTCAGAACAAGTTATTTCGGCGCGCTCTCATTCCTCTGCTAGAAGGAGACTGGTCGGCGCCCCGCTACTAACAAATAACCACTCACCCGCACAAAAATAACAATATTCTAGCCATTTAAAAAGTATATATTATATATGTTGTGGGGTTTATTTGCATAAGGTGTCATATAGAAGTCATTGACCCATACGGGATGGCTGAAAGAGGTGGAGCGTCAGTCTACAGTGTTGGTAGATTGTGGGTTCGAATCCTGGTCGAGTCAAACCAATGACGTAAAGATTGATACTTGTTGCTTCCTAGCCAGACACTCGGCATTACTAGGATAGGGCAAGGAGCAGTGGAATGAGGAAGACCAGTCGTCTGCGATTGAAATTTCCCCTGCTCAAACAACTAATGTACAAACAAACAAAAAAATTGATTGTATGAGTTCAAAGGATATCCATTTCAGAAATGATGCCAACTTTGTTTCCATGTTCTCACCAGGAGACACGACAGGGTCTTCAACATTAAAAGCCAGTTGGCAGAGGGTAGGTGAGTAACCTTTTACTAACACAATTACTGGGTCCTGGAGATAAAAAACCATGGGTGTTTCTCTTTACAGTAAAGTGTGCCTGGTCTGTGTACATATATACATATGTACATATATATATATGTATATATATATATATATATATATATATATATATACATATATATATTATATATATTGTACACAGAATATATAGTATAGTTATACGAATCTTACCTGGGTATAGATGATGGATAACTGTTGTTTTCCCGAGGTATAAGCCTCGGGTAGACGTGGGCTAGGGAGAAGGAAGCACGTGAGGTACCAGCAATTTTAACCTACTTATTCAGGATAAAAATGATCTTTCAATACAATGGATACTATGATTTTCCCGTAATGGTACACCAACGGGATAGACGTGGTAGGGTGTGTATAACTATACTATTTTACCTCGGTATAACAGCCTCAGGTAGCCTCAGGCTAGCCTCAGGCTAGGGAGACCTTTACATAATTCTTTTTTATCCTTAATATCATTCTTTCTTATTATTATAACATTCTAAATTTTTGTTCTCACCTATTCTTGTTAGTTGGCGAGCAGACGCTTTGCAATGCCGGTAGGCTTTTCTAGTCGTTTATTATAATGTTTTGCAAACGACTTAGCCGTCTTCCAGCCTGCATGCGCTAGTATTCTTTTAACAGAAATACCTAGAACCGTGCCTTGGAGACCATGGCACCTCTAGTTGAGTGGGAAGAGTATTTGCCCGTATCCACTCCAGCCAATTTCAACACCGTAATTGTCCATCTGGCAAGGGTGTCTCGTGAAATTGCCTTATGTGGCTTTATAAAGCTCACTAATAGTTGTTGTGATGCACGTAAATCCTTTGTCTTAGATATATAAGCCCGTATGGCTGACACAACACATAATTTCCGATCATTCGGAAAGCAGTCTAAGTGAACCGTAGATAAAGGGTCACCTAACGTGTTCGATTTGAGCAATTGTGCTAAATCAAACGTAGCTTGTTTCTTGTCTATTTCTAATCCAGTTAAGGATAAAGCAACAATCGTCTGTCCTCTGTGTCCGGTTACTAATAATAACAGGACCGCGACCTTAAAACCTAATTGTTTTATATCTAACCACGAGTTGTGAGGCCAAGCCTGAAACAACTTAAATACTATAGAAACATCCCAAAACCGACTATACTTTGGTTTTGGAGGATTCCTTTGATAAATTTAGATGTGGGCTAGGGAGAAGGAAGCACGTGAGGTACCAGCAATCTTAACCTACTTATTCAGGATAAAAATGACCTTTCAATACAATGGATACTATTATTTACCGAAAAAGGTACGCCAACGGAATAGATGTGGTAGGGTGTGGCGGGAGGGCCCTAGCCCACATCTATCCGAGGCTTATACCTCGGTAAAACAACAGTTATCCATCATCTATACCCAGGTAAGATTCGTATAACTATACTATTTTACCTCGGTAAACAGCCTCTGGCTAGCTTCAGGCTAGGGAGACCTTTACGTAATCATTTTTATCCTTAATATCATTCTTTCTTATTATAGTATTCTAAATTTTTGTTCTCACCTATTCTTGTTAGTTTGTGAGCAGGCGCTTTGCAATGCCGGTAGGCTTTTCTAATCGTTTGTTATAATGTTTTGCAAACGACTTCGCCGTCTTCCAGCCTGCATGCGCTAGTATTCTTTTCACAGAAATACCGAGCACCCGTGCCTTGGAGACCATGGCACCTCTAGTTGAGTGGGAAGAGTATTTGCTCGTATCCACTCCAGCCAATTTCAACACCGTAATTGTCCATCTGGCAAGGGTGTCTCGTGAAATTGCCTTATGTGGCTTTATAAAGCTCACTAACAGTTGTTGTGATGCACGTAAATCCTTTGTCTTGGATATATAAGCCCGTATGGCTGACACAACACATAATTTCCGATCATTCGGAAAACAGTCTAAGTGAACCGTAGATAAAGGGTCACCTAACGTGTTCGATTTGAGCAAACGTGCTAAATCAAACGTAGCTTGTTTCTTGTCTATTTCTAATCCTGTTAAGGATAACGCAACAATCGTCTGTCCTCTGTGTCCGGTTACTAATAATAACAGGACCGCGACCTTAAAACCTAATTGTTTTATATCTAACCACGAGTTGTGAGGCCAAGCCTGAAACAACTTAAATACTATAGAAACATCCCAAAACCGACTATACTTTGGCTTTGGAGGATTCCTTTGATAAATCGACCGAAGTAGATAACAAAGGACATAATGTTTTCCAACTGTTTCGCCATCAATTCTAGGTAATATAATTGATAACGCACATCTTGCCGCATTGATCGACCCAAAGGATAGTCCCTCATCCTCTAGAGCACGAAGAAAACGAGCTACTTGTGAAATCGTTGGATTTGTTGGCTTGACTTTCATTAACAAACAATGTACACCCCATTTCTTTAAATAGGTTGTGTACATTTTGACAGTTCCTGGCCTCCAGGCATCAGATACTATCCTGTTCTCAGTTATCTTGTCCAAACCAAATTGCTGCAACTGTTTCCTTAGAAAAGGAATGCCAATAGGGGCGTCGTTGACACGTCGCCGTGAACCTGCAGCGGTCCGTGGTGCGTCAGATTCCCGAGTTTTCTTGGGAATCGTATATGTTCTTTTGCCAGTTGTGAAGCTGCTGGCAGCCAAGGTTGCGTGTCCCAATCGGGCACCACCAGTATTGCATGTGTCCTTTCCAAGCCGATTTTTCTCACAACTCGGCTGATAATGCTAAACGGTGGGAAAATATAAAAATAATTATTTTCCCAGATAATAGCAAATGCATCCACTTTCCAAGCATCCGGTTCCGGATGCCAAGAAACATAACAGGGTAACTTGTTATTATTTCGTGATGCAAACAAGTCAACTTCAGGTGTACCCCATTTGTCACAAACGAAGTTAAACAAATGTGTAGAGAGAGACCATTCTAAATGGTCATGGAACTTTCTACTTTTATGGTCTGCAAGTGTATTTTGTGACCCTGGAATATGCGCTACAGTCAGCCAGACTTGTTGAGCCTGCGCCCAGTTCCAAATCAGTTTCGACAACTGATTGCAAGGCTTTGATTTAGTTCCACCCATGTTACGAATGTATGCCATGGCAGTAGTATTATCAGTTAGTATTCTAACTTGTGATTTATTTACCTTTACTAAGCTACATAAGCCTAGATAAATAGCACGTAACTCTAGTGCATTAATATGGTCTGATTTTTCATCATCAAGCCATCTACCTCCTGTTGTGACCCCATCTCGATGAGCTCCCCAACCTTCTAACGAAGCATCAGTAGTAATTACTATGTTAGGTTCCGCCATGCGGATTGGATTTGGTGAACTTGCTATATGTTGCATCCACCACCCAATATCCTGTAGCCCCTCTTGCGAAATAACCATGTTTCGCTCAAAATTCCCTTTAGTTCGTGTTAACGCTAAATTCTTATCTATTTCTAGAGATTTAATATGGGCCTTCCCATATAGAATAGCAGGTGCATACGATATCATTATACCAATAAGAACTGCGACCTGTCTAATTTTAGGCTTTGTTAACCTAATCAGCTGAGTCGCTGTAGTCATAAATTTAATTAGTTTTTGTTCTGTTAACGACACTGTAAGGGACTGTGTATCCAGAATAAACCCTAAACATTTGAGTTGTTTTGTCAGTTTAAACACTGACTTTTGTGGATGTACATAAAACCCCAATTTAGTGAGTAACGCACATAAATCCAGAACTGCATTCTCACAACCAATTTGTGTAGCTGATATAATAAAAGAATCATCTATGTATGGAAACATTATGTGACCCTTCCTCGCCATTACTGAGAAAACAGGTTTAAGCAGTTTAGTGAATAAACGAGGGGCACAAGCTAAGCCATTCGGCATGCAAGTAAACTCATAGAGTTGGTTATTCCAAAGAAAACGAAGAAACTTCCGATATTGTGTCATTATGGGAAGCGTGTAATATGCATCTTGTAAATCAACACTAGCCATCCACGCATCTGGTGTAATCAGATCTCGTGCCGTATCTAGCGAGAACATTTTAAAATGTCGATATTCAACCATCTTATTAAGAATTGTTGAATCTAAAATCATGCGAACCTCGCCATTAGGCTTTGGTCTCGAAAATATGTTTGAAATAAACTCTCCTGAACAGTGTGTCACTTTTTGTATAATTCCTTTCTCAAAGAATTTTTGTACCTGTTTAGTTAGTGCCTCTCGTTCACCCATTTCAATATTATATGGAAAAGGTACTCTGGCTTGTACGGGAGTTTGTGTTAATGGAATGTGAACACCCCTGACTATTTGTAAAATTTCTTGGTCACTAGTAATTTTGTGCCACTCAGAAATATGATTATTAATATTACCAGCCACAAAGCTGCTTACAGTTTGTGTGATTTTAGAAGCTGCATGGACTTGCAAAGTCTGTGTTTGAACCTCTACTTGGAGCCTCCCCTGGGGAAGGGTCTCGACGAGTTGAACCCTCGGCCTAGTGGCCGTATGGTGTTGTCGGTCCAGCCTGGGCGTGCGCCCCGCCCCCGAAAGACTTGACCCGAGTTTGAACCCGGTCTGGTTCCCCTGGTGAACCGTCTTGGACGAAAATCCCCTCGTGACTTTTTAAACCGAGGAGGTTCCTGTCTCTTGCCATCCATGTTTCTGCCACTCTTGGCTGCAGTTTCTACCTCTTTAAAGAGGTATTGTAGTTGACCACCAAACATCTTGGTATTATCTAAAGGTTTCCCTTTAATCGGCTCTGGCGCAAGAAAGAGCGTAAACTCTTTCCCCTCATTATCCGTAATCTTTTTAGAGCGAGCCACTTCTTTGCCTGCATCTGTGCAAACCGACTTGAAGACATTCTCATATCTCCGATACGACAAGTAATTACCTGCCGCTGCTAACAATGCAATGCCCTTATCCATGGTTTTAGCCAAAGATGAGAACTTATTTTCACTTTGCATTCTATTTGCCACAGGGATAATAGCTGTTAGGGTAGACAGCACCGCTTTATGCACTGTGTGCAACACACCCTCAAACTTCCTACGATCGTCTGTCATATTGACATCCCGATCCATCTCTTTAATGATGGAGTTAGGAACACCCTTAATGCCAGTTAATTCCTCTCCTAACTTGGAGATAACCTCGACCGGTTTAAACGTGCGGAAATGACCATTAACAGTCTCGCGCATAAGCGTAGTGGTTTTAAACCGCTTAGCCTTTGGCTTCTCCACCTTCTTAGCCACTTTGCTGCCAATGTCAGCATAGACACCTTCATATATAGTGTCTGAATCCGATTCCGTAGAAGTGGAATCCGTGGACGAATCGGAAGAAGAAGAATATTTCTTCTTCTTCGTCTTCCTCTTGGACTTGGTCTTTCGCTTTTTGCGAAATCCAGCCTTGTCACGCTCCTTGGTGAAATCATCACCCGAAGAAACAACATGTTTCTTCTTCTTCCTCCGTTTAGGAGAAGGAAGAGGAGCCCTAAGCTCCAACACTGAGTCTGTATCAGAGTCATCCTCAAACTCTACCTCTTCTTGCACACTCGGTCTAAGCCGCTTCAGAGACTGTGGCGGTTTTAAAGCCATAATATGACTTTCCATCATCGCAAAGCGAGCCTCCCAATTTGAAGGCACTGGCACATCAGGCACTATGTCCTCATCCGGCTCGGAGAGAATATGCAGGCCGGGCTGTGTCGAAGGCACTGCCGACAACACGGGTGAAGAGTCGTACTCCTCGTCCCCTCCACTCGGGACACGCCCCTCGGCTGCTGGTGCACCGCGCTTACTCCGCTTCGTGGCCATCGGGAACTGTAAACAAAGAATTTTGTCAGTCCCGGTATATATGTATGTCTCAATTCAGTTATTTAGAACTTCATTGAACATCTAGTGGTGTTAGAGAACGTGTTTATACCATTATAACACAGGCGTAATAAGCTAAATTTGTGCGTGGATTGTGGGTCAAGCCCAAATCTATACGCGGGGTCGGGACCAGTGTATCGGCCCGCCCATCCCTCTGTACCGCACACTTCTCCCACCTGTGACTACTACGTCAAGAAGTTGGAGAAAATGCTACGAAACTCGGAGAAACGCCTGAAAAAGTTTGTCTAGGGGAGTCTATAAAAGAAACCCAGGAGCATCTCCAACATTACTCTCTATTAGAGTACGAGAGAATTTCCATTTGAGATAGGACGAAACCCGCATCTCTACCCAAAGTCACACGGTGACACGGGTGTTGACAGAACCGCTAATGACCGGTATGGTCCTTCGAGAAGGACTCTAGAGCGTTCTATCCTTGGTTTTTTATAACCATATAACTCGTCCAAAATGGACCAACGAAAGTCTAAACTTTCCATATTGATGCTCTAATGCATCATAATTAAGCTAACCACAGTTTTTATTCTACTTACTGCGTATTAGCTTCTTTGTAGATTAAAATTGTCCAGTCCTCCACAACGACACGTTATCCACTCGTGCGTT
>CM059196.1:21779494-21841994 GCA_030323885.1 Branchipolynoe longqiensis
ATTATGCCAATAAGAACAGCAACCTGTCTAATTTTTGGCTTTGATAACTTAATAAGCTGAGTCGCTGTAGTCATAAACTTAATTAGTTTTTTTTCTGTTATCGACACTGTAAGGGACTGTGTATCCAGAATAAACCCTAAACATTTGAGTTGTTTTGTTGGTTTAAACACTGACTTTTGTTGATGTACATAAAACCCCAATTTAGTGAGTAATGCACATAAATCCAAAACTGCATTCACACAACCAATTTGTGTGATGCTATAATAAAAGAATCATCTATGTATGGAAACATTATGTGACCCTTCCTCGCCATTACCGAGAAAACAGGTTTAAGCAGTTTAGTGAATAACTTAGGTGGCTCAGTCTAAACCAATTGGCATGCAGGTAAACTCATAGAGTGGTGGTGTATCCCAGAAGAACCGAAGAAATTTCCGGTCTTTTTCTCTTATTGGGAAGGTATAATATGCATCTTGTAAATCAACACTAGCCATCCACGCATCTGGTGTAATCAGATCTCGTGCCTGTGTATCTAGCGAGAACATTTTAAAATGTTGATATTCCACCCTTTTATTAAGGATTGTTAAATCCAGGATCATTCGGAAACCTCGCCATTAGGCTTCGGTCTCGAGAAGATGTTTGAAATAAACTCTCCTGAACAGTATGTCACTTTTTGTATAATTCCTTTCTCAAAGAATTTTTGTACCTGTTTAGTTAGTGCCTCTCGTTCAACCGGTTCAATGTTATAAGGAAAAGGTATCCTGCTTTGTACCGGAATTTGTGTGAAGGGAATGTGAACACCCCTAACTATTTGTAAAATTTCTTGGTCACTAGTAATTTTGTGCCACTCAGAAATATGATTATTAATATTACCAGCCACAAAGTTGCTTACAGTTTGTGTGGTTTTAGAGGCTGAAAGGACTTGTAACGTTTGTGTTTCAACCTCTACTTGGACCCGCCCCTGGGGAAGGGTCTCGGCGAGTTGACGCCTCGGCCCAGTGGCCGTGCGGTAGTTGTCGGTACAGCCTGATGCGAGCGCCGCGGACCCGAAAAGCTTGATCCGAAGTTTGAGCCCGGTTATGGTTCCCTGGTTGAACGCGTGGACGAAAATCCCTCATGACCTTTTGAAACGAGAGGAGTTTCCTGTTTCTTCTTACCATCCATGTTTTGGCCACTCTTGGCTGAGTTTCTACCTCTTTATAGAGGTATTGTAGTTGACCGCCAAACATTTTCGTGTTATCTAAAGGTTTCCCTTTAATCGGCTCTGGAGCAAGAAAGAGCGTAAACTCTTTCCCATCATTATCGGTAACCTTCTTTGAGCGAGCCACTTCTTTGCCAGCATCTGTGCAAACCGACTTGAAGACATTTTCATATCTTCGATACGACAGGTAATTACCTGCCGCCGCCAACAATGCAATTCCTTTGTCCATCGTCTTAGCCAAAGATGAGAACTTATTTTCTCGTTGCATTCTGTTTGCTACAGGACCAATAGCTGTGAGGGTACCAAGCACCGCCTTATGCACTATGTGCAACACACCCTCAAATCTCTTACGGTCCTCCGTCATATTGACATCTCAATCCATCTCCTTAATGATGGAGTTGGGAACACCTTTAATGCCTGTTAACTCATCTGATAACTTGGAAATAATCTCCGCCAGTTTAAACGTGCGGAAATGGCCAGTAATGTTCTCCCGCATAAGCGTAGTGGTTTTCACACGCTTAGCCCTTGGCTTCTCCACTTTCTTAGCCACTTTGTCCCCAATGGCAGCATAGACACCTTCATATCGCGTGTCTGAGTCCGATTCCGTGGAAGTGGAATCTGTGGACGAGTCGGAAGAAGAAGAATCTTTCCTCTTCTTCTTCTTCTTCTTGGACTTGGTCTTGCGCTTTTTGCGAAGTCCAGTCTTCCCCCTTTCCTTGGTGAAATCATCACCAGAAGAAACGATATGTTTCTTCTTCTTCCTTCATTTAGGAGAAGGAGGAGGAGCCCTAAGCTCCATCGCTGAGTCTGTCTCCGAGAAATCCTCCAAAGAAGACTCCTCTTGAACACTCGGCATTCGCCGTTTACGAGACACCGGTGGTTTGAGAGCCATTATATGACTCTCCATCGCCGCAAACCGCGTCTCCCAATTTTGAGCCGCGGCGCCGTCAGGCACTATGTCCTCCTCGGAGAGAATATGCGCCCCGGGCTGTGTCGAAGGCCCTGCCGACAACACGGGTGAGGAGTCGTACTCCTCGTCCCCTCCACTCGGAACACGCCCCTCGGCTGCTGCTGCACCGCGCTTACTCGCTTCATGGCCATCGGGAGCTGAAACAAATATTTTTGGTCAGTCCCGGTATATATATATGTCACAATATGGTTGTTTAAAACTCATTTGGACATCTATTGGTGTTAGAGAACGTGTTTATACCGTTATAACACAGGCGTAATAAGCTAAATTTGTGCGTGGGTTGTGGGTCAAGCCCAAACCTTACGCGGGGTCGGGACCAGTGTATCGGCCCGCCCATCCCTCTGTTCCGCACACTTCTCCCACCTGTGACTACTACGTCAACAAGTTGGAGAAAATGCTACGAAACTCGGAGAAACGCCTGAAAAAGTTTGTGGGGAGTCTATAAAAGAAACCCAGGAGCATCTCCAACATTACTCTCTATTAGAGTACGAGAGAATTTCCACAGGAGACGAGGCAGAGCCCACATCTCTACCCATAATCACACGGTGACTCGGTGTTGACAGAACCGCTAATGATCGGTTTCAATCCTTCGAGAAGGAATTCTATCCTTGGTTTTTTATAACCAAATAACTCGTCCAAAATGGACCAAAGAAAGTCTAAACTTTCCATAATGATGCTCTAATGCATCATGATTAAGCTAACCACAGTTTTTATGATACTTACTGCGTATTAGCTTGTATGTAGACTAAATTTGCCGGAGCAACCCAACGACATGTAATCCAGTCGTGAGTTGTATATGCTAATTGCTGGTACCTCACGTGCTTCCTTCTCCCTAGCCTGAGGCTAGCCTGAGGCTAGCCTGAGGCTGTATACCGAGGTAAAATATATATATATATATAGACAACACTGCAACTGACTCTATGATGCCAACTATACATTTGTTGTAGTTGCCTAAAGTGTGTGTGTCTGATATATACAAAACACAAGAACAGTAGACTAGCCGCATTGCGAAATATTGTATTTATTTAAATGAAGTGTATGTATATATGTATGTATATGCATGTGTATGTATACATGTATGTGTATGCATTCATATGCATGCATATGCATGCATATGGATGCATAAGCATGTGTATGCATGTATATGCATCTATGTGTATGTATGTGTATGTATGTGTAGGTATGTATATGTATATGGATGTATGTGTATGCATGTGTGTATGTATGTATGTATGTATATGTATGTATATGTATCTATATGTATCTATACGGATGGATACGGATGTATATGTTTGCATATGTATGTATATATAATGGAAGGTTGGAAGCATAGAGCGGGACTCGAACCCACATTGCCACCATGCCAGAGCTAGTCAGCGTGACGTAATCAACCTACCTATTACTACTCTTGCATGCGGCCCCTTCCTGCGTGTGGGTGGGTGCGTTGCAGGCTACTACACTCACCTGTGCATACTTTTAAATGGTCTCTGTTCACAAGTCGGACTTATTTACTGCTTGTTATTACAATATGTCCAAACACTTAGCTCTACATACTCCAGGTTGACCTCCCGCAGGGTGCATAGTAACACTGGTAACATTGCATCGTTATAGAACTACGTTGTCAGGATGTTGTCAACTTACGGGACAACATACCTTGGGCAGGATTCAAACCCACGTGTTCGCCATTCAGAGGGGAACATCCTCACCATTGGACTAGCTAGGCGCCCTGATGCAGTCAACTTATCCTCATTCCCTGTGTACGTGGAATATGGCTCGGGGGAGCGGGACGTAGCTCAAGATGACCCACAACTTCACAGGTGGACATTCTACCGCATATTGATCCTGCTCAGTGGACATATTTGCAGTTTGGGTTATTTTCCGATCCAACCAATGGTCCACAACTGGTTCATCAAAGGTGTGGTATAGGATGTCCATTCTGTGGGAAAGTGCAGCCTATGTGGCGGCAGCAGGTTTCCTCCAAAGATATATGTCAGAATGACCATATGTTTGACATCCAATAGCCGATGATAACAATCAATGTGCTCTAGATGCATCGTAAAATAAAATAAACGTTGGAGTATGGCTCATTGGCTGGTTCAGTGAAAGCAGCTTCCTACAAACACACATATAATACACAGACGCTGGGATATATAGCAAAAGAGCAATACCACATGGATTATATTATCTATCTATATTTGCATAATGGAATATACAACACGTGTAACTTGTTCACGTGCTATATAAATATGATGATGCGCGAGGTACAATGTGGAACTAACAAAACATTGTAATAGTAATGATCATGATTTGTCTATGCTCACATAACAGCTTCTTAGATGGGAAAACATATACACATGTTATACGCTTAAATGATGTGTTATGCACACACACATTTTCCATTTTACTGCACTATCCGATATATGTCCCATATATATGTGAGTGGTGGATACAGTGAGAAAGGGTGGTGGCGCCACCATCGGAGCTGGGGTTGGGGAGGCTGGAGCAGTAGATGACTAGGACAGACTCCCTCAGTCCATGGGGATGAATAAGTGATGAGGGAAAGGAGGGATATTCCAGGTCATTATACTTGTAAAATTCTTATACAGTATATATATATATATATGCATATGCCATTTACTGTATAAATTATATCTGCTATGTATGCACAACATAATGCCTGATTCTACCATGTTATCAAGATACGCTACTGCTCCTGCTCCTGCTCCTGCTCCCTCTATGGTCAAAGTCTGTAGTCCTTACAAGTTGTATACATTGTGATCTTGGTGCTTGTTACAGACTTACTATGACAATTTCCTTCACAGGAATAGCATCATCCAGCAAGGCATAAAGCAACTACAATCTAGGTAGCACAGTGTATTGGAGTAGGGATATTCTCCAAAACTGGGCACCACATATTTGGTTTCCACGCTACGATGCTGATAAATAAGTCTTTGTTTTATTGATAGCAAGTAAAATAATTATTTTAGCCTCCGTCTATTAGGTATGTTAGCAGTTTCTACATGTATTGAATTTATCCCACATAACATATCAAAATAATAATTGTATGATTCTGGGCTAGAGTGAAAATGTGAAAATTTACACATTGACACTTACATCTAGCCAAACTGTTTTTCAACTTATTTTTCAACTTTTTCTTGTAAGTCATAACCTTGTCCGCTTAACAGTAATCAATCAAATCTTGTTTGACTATGTTGTATATGTTAAAATGAGGTTCTGGATGTGTCTTTGATTTTCATGTTACACGAGTGATATTAATGTATTGCTCAATTTGTATAAGATCTAATTCAAAATGTGAAACTAATTTTTTTCAAGTCTGACATATGCACAACATGCAAACCTTCATAGGACATTGGATTAGGCTATTATTTGGAAGGATTGTTGCTATTATTTGGAAGGTTTTCACTTTTGGTTTCCATGTCACACTTTGGTGCCCAGTTTTAGAGAATGACCCAGTAACATTCCAACATGTCCCCCCATCTCCAAGCTCTCCACACAACACCAGTAACGACAGGTTCGCTAGAAGAATCTCAATGCCAAATCGTAACCCTTAGGACTGAGAGTTGGGTGAGAAGGGAGTAAGAGTGGGTGGACAGTGGGGGCAAACAATAAAGAAAACACAAACACATTGTGTCTGTCTGTCTGTATGTCAGTCCAGTCAATCTATCTATCTGTATCTGTCTATATATCAACCTATCTACCTATTTATATATGTATATATCTATATGTGTCTATCTATCTATCTATATATATATATATCTATTATTTATCCTTATATATTTATCTATACACCTATCTACCCACATATATATGTTTTTCGCAGCAGGATGATCAATACGGCGAGAGAGATAAGTGACAAGAACTGCCGGTGGCGGCGCCACCGTAGGCCAGTATGCCACAGTTAATCAACATTCGTCCGTAATTGGACCTTAAATATAATATAAGAAGAATGGTAATAGTAATAGGAAAACCTCATACCGATGATTTATACCCGTATATTTATATACTAACTATATATATATATATATATATATATATATATATATATCTACCTATGTATACATCCATATATTTATCTATCTATATATATATCCTCCCATCTATCCATGTATCTATCTACCTGGATGTACCCTGGACAAAAAGTACGATGGATGATGGGGGTGGGTGGGTGGGTGGCCACAAGACAAACAGCCAATAGACGTTGCAGCCCCCACCCACCGATCCCCACCCCACCCCTTCACACACACTCACCCGGGCCTACCCACAATAATCCATCTCGGCCGCCTGCGCATGCGCCGAAATGCCATGAGGTCGCCACTGTAAAAGGCCTGCAAAAAATCTCCTCACCTTTGGCAACCTTCTACCAGCTCGCTTCCAAGCTATCTGTTTCACAACACCTCAAATACTGCCTCAGTCTCTCCACCTCCTCCACCCTCTACAAAGGTTTAGAACATAAATTGGTGATTGGTGATTATTTCAAATAAACGCTCCCATCCACCACAAATTCACTATTAATTTATTTCATCGATTAGTTCTTATTAGCAGAATTACCGATGAGATTTCCGCATACATTATTCAACGAATTTTATCTGTAGTAAAATGGTTGCTAAAATATTAACACAATTTTTCTTTGTCTCCTCCCGTCCTACATACCCCTTCGGCCACCCCACCCCCAGTTTCCCGTATGATAACTTTGATATTTCCCTCTCGGCTGGTGGCTCTACGAAACCCACGCCGGTTCTCAGACAAGAAAGAAAGTACTGGACAAAAGGTTGTTAAATTCTGGTGTGTTCTTGGGAGGAGTCACTCAATGCTATTTTAAAAGCCAGCCTTGCAGTACAAGTGGTTTGTAAACGTAGAATGCTTTGCTTACTGCAGCCTATTATGTCAATAATAGTAAAGCGGTATAGTCTGATTAAAGGGGCTGTCACATTAGGGTTTTTTGCAGGAGCGTATGGCGGCGTAGGCGCGTTACGTCATATACGTCGGCATACGCCGAATACGCTACTCATACGCTACTCATACGCCACTAGATGCCGCCAGATGCCGGCTTATGTGAAGCGTATGAGGCATACGCCGCCATACGCTTTCATAAATCCGTCCGTCCAAATTTTTGTGTGCATGCTAAAAAAAACTTGACCTATGAGGGCGTATGGCCCATATTGTCCAAAAATGTCACAGCACGCTCCCATACGCTCCTCATACGCTCCTCGTACGCTCCTCGTAGGTTCCACGTACGCTCAAAACCACCCGAAAGGTCACCAAATGTCATCATAGGCCGGCACGCGCAGGACCTATGTAGGTTTTCAATACGCTCCCGCCATACGCCGTAATGTGACAGGGCCTTAAGCATCACATTTTCAATGCCAAGAGAATGATCTAGATTTGATTGTACATATCTAACTTAGATACTGATATACTTATTAAGCATTTGGTGCCATATAGAAAAGGCAATACTGAGTCAAGTTAATAGAACCTGTTACTGCAGACGCCTATGGTGTCAGAGTATTAGCGTGCTTGCCAGAACTAATTTAGCATATTTACACTTCAAATATCTCAAAAGTTAGCCATTTAAAATAACCCTTACTATAAACCTAAGTAACATAAATCATAACAATAAATTTAATATATTTATCTCAGAAAAATTACAGAAACTCAAAATCATCGGGTTATGCAACTTTAACAGCCCCCATCTGCGTTGTAATTGCAGAAATTCACTTCATCCAGATGAATTCAACTTCAAATCAAAAGTGAACAACAACACAAACAAAATTACACCATGACCGTATATCCCACTCAGTCACATTATCCTGGCACTTAGCTAAGCAGTCCTTGCCATATCCCATTAATGCCGAGTGGCAGGCTAGGAAGCGACAAGTATCAATTTTATAAGTCATTGGTGTGATTCAACCTAGAACCCAACTCCTGATCTTCCGAACACGAGGCATGCCCTCTACCGATTAGGCCACCACGCCAGGTCCCAACAGGTCCCCGTACCTGGATGGGTGACCACCTTGGAATATGAGGTGCAATAGACATCTACATACAGGTGTATAACCTAACAAATCAGCAGTGGGTAGGTGACCACCTATGAATACCAGGTGCAATAGACATCCACATACAGGTTTATAACCTAACAAATCAGCAGTGGGTAGGTGACCACCTATGAATACCAGGTGCAATAGACATCCACATACAGGTTTATAACCTAACAAATCAGCAGTGGGTAGGTGACCACCTATGAATGCCAGGTGCAATAGACATCCACATACAGGTTTATAACCTAACAAATCAGCAGTGGGTAGGTGACCACCTATGAATACAGGTGCAATACACATCCACATACAGGTTTATAACCTAACAAATCAGCAGTGGGTAGGTGACCACCTATGAATACAGGTGCAATAGACATCCACATACAGGTTTATAACCTAACAAATCAGCAGTGGGTAGGTGACCACCTTTGAATACAAGGTGCCATAGATATCCACATACTGGTTTATAACCTAACAAATCAGCAGTGGGTAGGTGATCACCTATGAATGCCAGGTACAATAGACATCCACATACAGGTTTATAACCTAACAAATCAGCAGTGGGTAGGTGATCACCTATGAATACCAGGTGCAATAGACATCCACATACAGGTTTATAACCTAACATCATGAATGGATGAGTATAAAGCAAAGTGGAGACATCAAACTCCTCGTGCAGGGTTTCAGCAGGCTACGGCATGGGTGGACACTGGGTTGAACATTGATATTTCCCTATCACTAGTATCAGGTGGTGTGAATACAAACTATACGGTGGTTCCCATTCACCTATGTATTTATTGCTACCACTGTGCTATTTAGATTAACTGTACGCCACCAGACATACAACATGGGGAGTCCGAAAGTTCTCCGCCAACAAAAAATGCCGGTTTATTTTTTTAAAACCTGGTGGTTGCTTTCATTGCCTGAGTGTTTTACGGTGGCGCTACTGATGACCCAAGTAGAGCTGGCGAATGGTAGTGTTAAGTTGTGTTGACAGAAGGCAGGCAGTACAGGTGGCACCTTTTGATTTCAGCGATAAGCACTGTAGTAGCTGTCTTCAAAGTACAACACCACCACAGCTAAATTAATGTTGTCCTGACCAGGTTGGAGAGCTTACCTTGTTTTAGCTATGGTGGTCATTTAACCACCGGGTTAATTACCAAGGTCGAATTTGATATAAGATTAATGTGGAGTTTGACAGTTTTGCCTGTTGCACACTGAGTTTGGGGATGTTTTCATATTGGAATATATCATTAGAAAGTAAACTTGTTTTATCTAAATTCCAGAATATTCCCAGGACATTTAGTTGGGACCCGGTTGAGTTAATTAGCAGTGAATATTAGGAAATAATTCATTAGTTACAAGAAATGGCTACAGGCCAGAACTACCAATGCTAACACCATGTTGGTATAGCCATCAATTCCAAACAATAGGGACACCTCCAGTCAACCATGGCTGTATTATGCTGGTAGGTGACACACCCAGAAACCTCCATCTACTATTGGGGGAGGTCCTGTGGGGACTGTTGTCCATCATGTAGTTATAGTTTTGTTTGCTTATATATAGATATATGTGTATGTGGATATACACATATACAGTAAAACCTCTCTAAACGACCACCTCCACAGATCGACCACTACCTACACCTCCCACCTCCCTAAATGGACCACTTAAAGTCTGTCCCAATGTTGGTCGATTTAGTGAGGTTTTACTGTGTAAATATATATATATGTATATATATATATACATATATATATATATATATATATATAAATATTAATTCATTTATATTATATTTATTTTATTTTTTATTCTTACTTTTAATTTCTATTCATATTATTTTGGGGGGAGGGAGGAGAGGTGTGGCGGAAGAACCGGCGTTGGGAGGCCGGGAGTTCCGGAGTTGGGAGGCCGGGAGTTCCGGCGTCGGGAGGCCGGGAGTTCCGGCGTTGGGAGGCCGGGAGTTCCAGGGTTGGGAGACCGGGAGTTCTGGCGCCGGAAGGCCGGGAGGCTGACATAGCAGGTGTAATGTCATCGGAGGGACAGTCAAATGAGACCAATTCATTTTGCCCGTTGAAAAAAAAATGCTTGACATGGCAGGGGTTCGCTGATGACAGTAGTCGCTGAAGCTAGACACTACTGGATCCTTCTCAGCCTCTGCTTAAGTTCTAGCCATTATGACTCCAACCTTATTTTACAGGATCCGTACACGCGTGAAGCTATGGAATCAAGGTTACTTCAAGGCTTTTCAAGGCTGTTTTTGATAGAAATTCAAGACTATTTTCATTTGGATTTAGTCCAAAATTGCCGATTTCAGACTAATTTAGTTTAATGGCATTCAAGGCTTTTCAAAACCCAAAATAGGTTAAATTCAAGGCTAAGACAATTGAAGGCCTTGAAATTGGTGGGGCAAATGAAGTTCAAAACTTTTCAATACTTTCCATGCCCATACGTTTAGCAGTAGGGTCACTTAGGTCTAGGCTTAGGTTTAAGTTTACCACACTCTAAAGTTGAGTCAAACTTACTAAAGTATTACTTGGTACTACGCTGCCTGGTTACTGGACATTACAGGGGTAGAGCACATACTGCTGGACTCAAGTGTCACAACAACGTGACTGAATGTGATATCGTCTCATGGTACTATACTGGCAGCACTATTTGCCAGTGGGACAGTATTATAAAATCACCATGAACAAAGACTCTAATTCTTGCAAGTCCATGGCCGTCCTGATTTGGGCTATGTTGTTGTTGTTGTTTGTTGTTGTTTAAGGTCATATCAGGACGGGTACCGACTTGTGAGAGTGCGCACACATGGCGACTTTATAGTGCTGTCCCACTGGGAAACCAGGCCGCCGGCACCATGACCTGGTATCCCACTCAGTCACATTATCCTGACACTGAGCACACCAGTCCTTGCCATGTCCTAATAATGCCAAGCGCCTGGCGAGGAAGCGACAAGTATAAATTTTTAAGTCATTGGTTTGACTCGACCAGGGTTCGAACACACGACTCCACTATCTACCAGCACGGGAGACGGACGCTCTAAGTCATTCGGCCATCCCGTCTGGTCTGGGCTATGTTGTTGTTAGGACGTAAAACACTAATCGTTCACTCAGTAAAATCGATTAAAGGCACTTGATATGGATTGGAGTAGCCAATTCTGTATTCCGACAATTGTTGCTAAATATTGTTGCATATGAAGACTTCAGGCGCAATACCCGATAAAGCCATTTGGGTCAAAATGACACCATGACCACACGGTTTAAGCTGAAGCTACCATTATTCCAGTAATCAAATCCATTTTTCCCCCACAGAAACCAACACACTCCATATATAATGCATTACCCAATATGCAACTGATAGACTTTACCTGTAAAGCACAACAACAGATTCTATTTTACAGAGACCAACTAAAATGGATTTGTCGGTTTTTGCGCCTGAAATCTTCATATATAACTAGTATCACGTCGTTGCAGCAAGCAAACGTCAAATACATAGTGTACTCAATTATATATTCCAGATACCATAGGCGTATCGCAGTTGGATACCGAGATACAAACACATATTCATCCACCTGAACACTATTTCTTTTTTTTTGGGGTACATTAGTTGTTTAAGCAGGGGAAATTTCAGTCGCAGGCGATTGGTCTTCCTCATTCCACTGCTCCTTGCCCTATCCTAATAATGACGAGTGCCTGGCTAGGAAGCGACAAGTATAAATTTGTAAGGCATTGGTTTGACTCGGTCAGGATTCGAACCCACGACCCCACGATCTACCACATGGGAGACGGACGCTCTAACTCATCTGGCCATCCCGTCTGGGATGTAATACATTTAAGGAATGTATTACAACTAACTTACAATGGACATAACAGAAATAGCATGCCAATACTTTTGCATTTCCCATCAATCTCCCAACATACAAACAGCAAAGTTATACAAAGATCGACTGGAAAGCATTTGTCAGGGAACTGGCAATCAACATCCATATCCAGCAAATGTAATAAAGTACAGCCAGGTGCAATTTATTGCCATCAAAATTATATGTAATTTCTATTCACTTTATGATGTTCGAGATGTCTCCAACCATCTGTTTTGTGTGTGCAGTGGTGAGCAGCGTTAAAATCCAAGTCACCAGCTAACAATAAAAGGCCAATTCTACCTGTGTATGAAGAGTATTCTATCGGTACTTGATGCAACATGAGGCAAACTTGAGGTGAGCTGCGTTAGTCAAGACAGAATTTGCCCCCAAAAAAAACCTAAGTTCTAACCACTGCCATATAGACCTAACTTGTGTCTAGCTAAAAGTCTGGTGTATGGTTTAATTAGACCAATCATACCTACTAATTTGATAAAGCTCGGTTTATTTGGTTATGGCCAGTAGTACTACTTAATACTAATAGTAGTAGTCATGGGTTGAGCGGACAATGTTTTCAGAACATTCATATTAATTTTGATCGCCATGAATATGGTCAGAGCTGCCGACATGGCGTAAAACCTCCAAGTCACTCACTCCCTAGCACCTGACTCACCATGAATATGGCCATAGCTGCCGACATGGCGTAAAACCTCCAAGTCACTCACTCCCTAGTACCTGACTCGCCATGAATATGGTCAGAGCTGCCGACATGGCATAGAACCTCCAAGTCACTCACTCCCTAGTACCTGACTCACCATGAATATGGTCAGAGCTGCTGACATGGCGTAAAACCTCCAAGTCACTCACTCCTAGCACCTGACTCGCCATGAATATGGTCAGAGCTGCCGACATGGCGTAAAACCTCCAAGTCACTCACTCCCTAGCACCTGACTCACCATGAATATGGCCATAGCTGCCGACATGGCGTAAAACCTCCAAGTCACTCACTCCCTAGTACCTGACTCACCATGAATATGGTCAGAGCTGCCGACATGGCGTAAAACCTCCAAGTCACTCACTCCCTAGTACCTGACTCACCATGAATATGGTCAGAGCTGCCGACATGGCGTAAAACCTCCAAGTCACTCACTCCCTAGCACCTGACTCACCATGAATATGGTCAGAGCTGCCGACATGGCGTAAAACCTCCAAGTCACTCACTCCCTAGCACCTGACTCACCATGAATATGGCCATAGCTGCCGACATGGCGTAAAACCTCCAAGTCACTCACTCCTAGCACCTGACTCACCATGAATATGGCCATAGCTGCCGACATGGCGTAAAACCTCCAAGTCACTCACTCCCTAGTACCTGACTCACCATGAATATGGCCATAGCTGCCGACATGGCGTAAAACCTCCAAGTCACTCACTCCCGAGCACCTGACTCACCATGAATATGGCCATAGCTGCTGACATGGCGTAAAACCTCCAAGTCACTCACTCCCTAGTACCTGACTCACCATGAATATGGCCATAGCTGCCGACATGGCGTAAAACCTCCAAGTCACTCACTCCCTAGCACCTGACTCACCATGAATATGGCCATAGCTGCCGACATGGCTTAAAACCTCCAAGTCACTCACTCCCTAGTACCTGACTCACCATGAATATGGCCATAGCTGCTGACATGGCGTAAAACCTCCAAGTCACTCACTCCCTAGTACCTGACTCACCATGAATATGGCCATAGCTGCCGACATGGCTTAAAACCTCCAAGTCACTCACTCCCTAGCACCTGACTCACCATGAATATGGCCATAGCTGCCGACATGGCGTAAAACCTCCAAGTCACTCACTCCCTAGTACCTGACTCGCCATGAATATGGTCAGAGCTGCTGACATGGCGTAAAACCTCCAACTCACTCACTCCCTAGTACCTGACTCACCCAACTAGAGTAGTTCCAGATTCTGCCAATAGATGTCACTAGCTTAACTGGTGGGGTCTATTAAATACATCGCACAGTTACATCATTTGATTCCCAGTGCACAAACTGCACCCAACGGTTTAAAGAAAATTAAATACAAAATCAGCGATCATCAGAATCTCCTTTCTTATAGTGAAATTGGTTCGTATCATGTTGGTAAAACTTCCTATGATAGTAAACCACACAAATGTGCGGCCGATATACTCGAGGTTACCCAGATGGTAGGCTTACAACGGTAGGCACTCACACCACCACAACCACAGACCTGCATTTAACCACTATACACACTACTTACTACACAGGCACCTGCATCTAACTGCCATATAATACATTATATCTGCCACATGTATCTAACTGCCACCTGCATCTAAATGGCATATACACTATAGCTGCCACCTGCATCTAACTGCCATATACATTATAGCTGCCACCTGCATCTAACTGCCATATACACTATAGCTGCCACCTGCATCTAACTGCCATATACACTATAGATGCCACCTGCATCTAACTGCCATATACACTATAGCTGCCACCTGCATCTAACTGCCATATACATTATAGCTGCCACCTGCATCTAACTGCCATATACACTATAGCTGCCACCTGCATCTAACTGCCATATACACTATAGCTGCCATCTGCATCTAACTGCCATATACACTATAGCTGCCACCTGCATCTAACTGTCATATACACTATAGCTGCCACCTGCATTTAACTGCCATATACACTATACCTGCATCTAACTGCCATATACACTATACCTGCCACCTGCATTTAACTGCCATATACACTATAGCTGCCACCTGCATTTGACTGCCATATCCAAGTGCTATTCAGTCGAGCAGAAGGCAACCAATATGGGCAGTGGGTAGGTCCATTGAACCTATATGGGAAGGCAGACGCTCCCGACTTCAATGAGTCTCCCAGTTATGGGTGAAATGGCAGGTCTCAACAGGGCATCGCTGAGTGCATATCTTCATGATATGAAGACAAGAGCCAGATGGGTTGAAAGGGTTTCACACACTCAATGGTCACGTGTTCGACCCAGAGAGGGATGGGCTCTGTCAGGTTGTACTTCGCTCAAGACTCACTATGTGCTGACAACACACAACCATTCTACTCTCACCCCCCCTCTTCAACATATTACTGGAAAGGGCCATGACATATGCCTTAGAAGATTACAAAGGCCTGGTCAGCATTGGAGGGAGAACAATCACTAACCTCCGCTTTGCTGATGACACTGATGGCTTGGCAGGAGAGAAAGAAAACTGCCAAATTTGGTTGAATGTTTTGTTGATAGCTTACAGCATGGAGATCAGTGCTAAGAAGAAGTCCGAGCTGATGACAAACTACACCAGTGGCATCAACACAGAAGTCAAAATGAATGGAGAGAGGCTTGTGGCACTCACAAACTTCAAATACCTGGGCTCAATTATAACTGATGAATGTTCCAAGCCTGAGGTACTCTCTCAGATAGAACACACAACAGCAGCTTTGACAAGGCTGAAACCAGTTTGGTTTGACAACAACGCTAACTGGGCGTGGTGGCCGAATCGGTAGAGCGCAGGCCTCCCAAGTGGGAGATCGGGAGTTCAATTCCCGGTCGAGTCAAACGAAGGACTTAAAAATTGATACTTGTCGTTTCCTAGCCAGGCACTCAGCATTACTTGGATAGGGTAAGGACTGTTTATCAGGATAATGTGACTGAGTGGGATATCAAGCCATGGTGCTGGCAGCCTGGTCTCCCAGTGGGGGAGCATTATAAAGTCACCATGAGTGTGAACTGTCACAAGTCGGTACCCGTCCAAATATGACCTTAGATATTGCCAGGACGTCAAACTCCAACAACCGACAACAGCGCAAAGCCATTAGTGACCAGGTGCATTCCATCTCACACCTCCATCAGGCAAACATGGGGCATTACAGAAAAACTGAGTGGTACAAGGTTATCATCCCACATCCATCGCTAAGCCAGAGGAGGTATTCATCTCATGTCGACAGACTACTACAGCAGCTATATTCCGACCACTCCAACATCAAACATTGAAGCGGGGCATTGGTCTGGATATCTAAGTGCTTACAGGTGGCGCTGTGTGCACTGAGGTGGGGGCGAGAAAATGGTAATTAGAATGAACGAGGAGTTCTGACCATGAGAGAAATGTTCCTTTTTATTGATTGCAATAAATTGTGCTGGGTGGTTAGCTTTGAGTGGGGGTGGCTACGGCTCAGTGCTTTCTGGGACCCGGCACTGGTCCATATGCTCTGATATTGATGTCTTTTAACACATTGTTGCTTGGCTACTTGGTGTAGGTTACATGCGCATTGCACACACTTCCTATAATGTGAGGTATAGAGTAATTATGCAAATATTATTATGTATGTAATGCTCCTGTCTTTTATTGTTCTTATTCCGATATTGCTCCTAAACCTTCCTTTGACATTTCCTTGCTTCTATGGGTTACGGGAGGTTGGGGTGCGGCCTGGGGAACGGGAGGCCTGCGTCCAAGCAGCTCCCCTAATTCCCCTCCTTTCCTCCAAGCGGTGCCTCACCCACCTATTAACGGCCCATTTCGCCACCGATTTAGTTCAAATAAATTAAAGGTAGGTCTTAAGGGCCAGCCAGAGTTATAGGCTCGATCCACACAAATCTGACTTGTCTCCTCTTTTATTGTCTCTATTGGTTATGGAAGGAATTAATAATACACTGTTTCCACCAATGTAGAAATAAAAATCCTACTTTTGTGCAACCAACATCGTAGATTTCCTCCAATACTTAAAATATGAAAAAACAAAGCTGTCAGATAATTAACAAGATATATTCTGAATAAAGTAACTTATTTTATTAGAATTCCAAAGAATTTATGACATTCAAGTTCAGTTTTGAACCAGAAATGTAAGCAAAGCCGTGTCTTCATTGATCTTGAAGTCACAATATATTCATATGGTATAATACACACATAATATTATTAGATTTTTATTGTATAAAAGCTTTCCTCAATTAGTACCGCCTGGATGGGATGACTGAATCAGTAAAAGTGTTGGCTGGCTCACCATGGGGAAGATTGTGGGTTCGAAAACATAATCAAATCAATGACTTACACAAATGATAAGGTCGGCAGTTCGAATCCCAGCCGAGTCAAACCAATGACTTGCAAAATTGATACTTGTCACTACCTAGCCTGGTGCTCGGCATTAGTAGGATAACACAAGGACTGGTTTACTTGCTTGGTACCAGAATAATTTGATTGCGCCCAGTCTCCCAGTCAGGCAGCACTATAAAGTCATTATGAATGCGCACCCGTCCTGATATGACCTTAGATATTGACGTGACACAAAACCCTAACAACAATCAATTACTACCTGGTGTGAGGGTAATCAAACAAAAGCCACCCAATAATCCCCCCGGAATACTATTTGAAGGAATACGGTAGTCGGATTGTAGCAACTCTTAGTCCTCTGCACCTTCTCCTCATAAACATTTAAAACAGAAAAACAGCTCCACTGTGAGCTATGGGTCGAGGGCTGCCGGACAGGTGCGCTGCTTCCTCCGAGTACGCAAAAACGCCGCCAGGGGCAGATCGAAATGCCAGCGTGGCCACTCGACTACACATTACAATTACATTCTTCTCACCGAATTGCATTGTTTGACAGAAAACCACTATATTTGGCAGTAATGTGTCTGTTATAGAATGAATAAATCATTGACAAGGAAATGTCCAGGTAAGGTCAATTACACCCAGCAGTGTGTTGTACATAATTATTCTTATAAATAAAACAGCTGCCTTGTTCTTAAAAACGATGCATAATGCTATTTACATGTCTTTTTTTCTACCCCTTCGTTACCCGTTCTTTAACCTATGTGATTACATAACCAAATGTATGGGAATTGGAAATATTTAATTTCTTTGGTATATTCTGGGAGGGTGCTCTCCACCGAAGTGGATCAGTATAGTACAAGCAGCCGGGTTTATGCGCCTGTCACACCGTACCGGACTGAGTACCGGAGACCTAGTCCAGTGCTCTCCGGTGACAAAAAGTATCGAAATGTACCGAAATGGAGAGTAATTGGGTCAACTGCTGCCGTAAAACCGGACAAGTACCGGACAAGTACCGGACAAGTACCGTACATGTACCGTACATGTACCGGACGAGTACCAGACGAGAACCGGATGGACCGACCATCAACTGGACACATACCGGACAGCATTGGATGTCGGCGTCGAAGGGCATAATTATAGTTTTTAGCATTAACAGAGGTGTTGCAAAGTCCTTAAATTTATCCTGAATGTAAAGGTAGAGAAAATACAACAACCTTATTTGTTTCTAGGATAATTTAACATAAAACAAAGAAATGCACTAGTCTTTAAGAATTGTGATGCCGACTTCTGATAAAGTTGTCGGCGTCGAGCATTGGATGTCAGCGTCGACAATATATAATAATATATCATTGACAGAAGTGTTGCAAAGTCCTTAAATTTATCCAGAATAATAATGTTCTCTGCCAATATATAATTCTGAACCAAAAATCCATATATTTTTACAAACGGATGGGTACCGGACACCAACGGATGGGTACCGGACATGCACGGATGGGTACCGGACATGTACCGGACAAACCAGACACCAACCGGACACATCAGTCCGGCGGTGTCCGGTAGAAGTTTTGTGCATGTTCAAAACTTGTACCAGACACTGCCGGACACCACCAGACACTGCCGGATGTAGCGGACATCGCTATACAGTACCGGACAGTGTCCGGTTCTCGTCCGGTTCCCCAGTCCGGCAAGGTCTGACAGGGCCTTTAGAATTCAACCTGCCTATTTGTTGTCTTCTCTCTACATTGAAATATCTCCCAATTGGCGCTATGTTTAAAAAAAATTGTATTTATTATTACTACTTTTTTTTTGTCTTTTGGAATTTTGTGCCCGGGGCAACCTACCCGTAGGGCCCGACCCGGTACGCCACTGGTTGTGGGAGAGAGCTACATTTGCCGCCTCTAAATCTAATTGCTGTTAAAAACACAGAGGCGTCTCGTGCCGTCTGGGTGATGATGTAGGTGGCGCTGCTCTGGTGCTCAAGCCCGGGAAAGCCGCTCCCAACTGCCAGCGCATTGTTCGTCTGCCCGATAGTGCAAGGCGGGCGTCTTCCGGTGCGCATGCGCGGTGGGCGGCTCCGCTAAAAGGTGTACTAATAACTCGCCACTAATTAGCTTTCAGTCTGAGCAAGGCGCATGCGTACTGATTTATATTCATATCAAACTGTACTATGTTGCTAAAGTTGGGCTCGGGCAGTGTGTGTATGTGTGTATGTGTGTATGTGTGTATGTCTGTTTATCCTTCTTTGGAATGTGGTAGAGTTTTAATACAACCCAGGTAATAGATTAGCGTGCAAGGCTGCGGCATCTTGCAGTGTGTCTGGTGCGCATGCGCATCTTGTTAGCGTTTCATCAGTATGTAGCAAATCACGGACAGTATCTACGAAGCCTACAAAGAACGTTGTATCTTAATAACACCATGCCAACATACTAACTCACCCCCACACAACACGCGCCTCACGCTGCATCGCTCTCCCACACACCCACACCACCCACATAGTGCCACCCCCAACACACCACCCCAAACATCCGGGCGGAGAGTGAAGGCGCCAGGTAGCGCGTGGTACCAACTAATCATATAGGCTGTCAGCAGTTTCATGGTGTGTAAACCGGATACAGTAGCCGAATCGGTAGAGCGCAGGCTTCTCGTGCGGAAGGTCGGTAGTTCGAATCCCAGTAGGGTCAAACCAATGACAATAATATACACTTAAAACAATATAGTCATGATTTTCCAGTTTCAAAGATTTTCAAATTCCGTGACTTTCCAGGCCTGGAATCCTGATTTATCAAATTCCATGACTTTCAGGGTTTTCAAGGACCCGTACAAACTCTGACGGTGGACAGTGTTCTTAACGGTTTCGAGCGCAAGGATCATCGCCTCATTCAACACAACCTCAGCACCGACCCAGGCAGCCTGCCTGAACCTCTGTCAGCACCGCGCCTCTGTGGTGGGCCGTTAGTACCACCTGACAGGACGGGGTCACGGTTGATCGACCCACCACGCCCATCTGGCGGAAAGAACCCAGGTGCGGGAGCTGGCACCGTTTAATCAACAATCCACACTCTAGAATTACTCCCAGAGTTGGGCGGGTAATGTTTGGTTGGTTGTTAGAGTTTTACGTCTTGGCAATATCTAAGGTCATATCAGGATGGGTACCGACTTGTAACAGTGCACACTCATGGTGACTTTATAGTGCTGCCCCACTGGAAAATCAAGCTGCCAGCACCATGACCTGATATCCCACTCAGTCACATTATCCCAACACTGAGCCAACCAGTCCTTGCCCTATCCTAATAATGCTGAGTGCCTGGCTAGGAAGCGGCAAGTATAATTTGTTAAGTCATTGGGCCAGCAATGTGTTGTTCAGCTACACCCTTTATGTAATACTCTTAGCAGGAACACCATTTCCAGTGTCCTACAGTCAAGGTGACCATCCCCCCCCCCCCCTCCCCCAACTTCACACCAAAACACGATAACTTCACAGGAACAGACATGTATTTCTGTGTTTCTCTCCCCATATTGCCCAATGAGTGGATGTTGAGTATAAGGCTGTGTACATTTAGCTGTGCAATTCTGTGTATCTCTCCCCACATTGTGCAATGATTGGATGTTGAGTATAAGGGTATTGGGCTGTGTACATTGGAATGTGTACATTGGGCTGTACAATTCTGTGTATCTCTCCCCACATTGTGCAATGATTGGATGTTGAGTATAAGGGTATTGGGCTGTGTACATTGGAGTGTGTACATTGGGCTGTACAATTCTGTGTATCTCTCCCCACATTGCGCAATGATTGGATGTTGAGTATAAGGGTACTGGTCTGTGTACATTGGAATGTGTACATTGGGCTGTACAATTCTCTGTATCTCTCCCCACATTGCCCAATGAGTGGATGTTGAGTATAAGGGTACTGGGCTGTGTACATTGGAATGTGTACATTGGGCTGTACAATTCTGTGTATCTCTCCCCACATTGCGCAATTTTTGGATGTTGAGTATAAGGGTACTGGGCTGTGTACATTGGAATGTGTACATTGGGCTGTACAATTCTGTGTATCTCTCCCCACATTGTGCAATGATTGGATGTTGAGTATAAGGGTACTGGGCTGTGTACATTGGAATGTGTACATTTAGCTGTACAATTCTGTGTATCTCTCCCCACATTGTGCAATGATTGGATGTTGAGTATAAGGGAACTGGGCTGTGTACATTGGAATGTGTACATTTAGCTGTACAATTCTGTGTATCTCTCCCCACATTGCCCAATGAGTGGATGTTAAGTATAAGGGTACTGGGCTGTGTACATTGGAATGTGTACATTGGGCTGTACAATTCTCTGTATCTCTCCCCACATTGTGCAATGATTGGATGTTGAGTATAAGGGTACTGGGCTGTGTACATTGGAATGTGTACATTTAGCTGTACAATTCTGTGTATCTCTCCCCACATTGTGCAATGATTGGATGTTGAGTACAAGGGTACTGGGCTGTGTACATTGGAATGTGTACATTGAGCTGTGCGATTCTGTGTATCTCTCCCCACATTGTGCAATGATTGGATGTTGAGTATAAGGGTACTGTGCTGTGTACATTGGAATGTGTACATTGAGCTGTCAGATTCTGTGTATGTCTCCCCCATTGCCCAATGAGTGGATGCTGAGTATAAAGGTACCGGGTTATGTACACACTGTTTAATAAACGTGTTGACGGTACAGCGTTCGATCATATCAGGACGGGTAATGCCCCTGTAGAACTACCAAAGATTATATTATTATGGTCGTTTTTCATGAAGAATAATATATTACACAGTGCTATATTATATACATGAGTATCCCTACCACCCAGTAGCCTGCACAGGGGGATGCAATGGTGCATTCTGGGAACCATGCTTAAAATGGCAAACTGATGTATTGTCGAGGAATTCCCAGACCTGGCTCCGGAGGCCTTCTTTGATGCATTGCCTCTAGAGCAGCTGCACCGTGGGGAAAAAAGTGCCACCACCACAAGAACAAAAAATACACTCCATACTCCCACCCTCATAAAACTCACAAAAAGAGAAACTAAGAACAGAATTGCCCTTTCTTTGTTGGGCGCGCGTGCAACAGCTGGGCCTGCGATGGAATAGTGATTTGGTTTCTATAGCAACTGATTGCGCCAATATTCGATAACTAGCGGGGCGAGCAGCCCCCTGGTGCCACACTCCTCTCGGGTTGCCCATCACGCACCCCCCCCCCCCACCCCCGCGGGCATCACGCCTGACTTCCGGTCACGTGGTGTGCGCGCGCCGCTGTTTGTGTGAGTGGGTGGGTGAGTACCGTCCAGATAGGAGGGGATGAGAGTGAGAGATGGGGTTTATCAGGAGAAATTAGATTGGGTTCACAGAAATTAAATAGGTTCATGGTTCCGCGGTAGAGGACCACCCCCCCCCCCCCCACCCCCGCGGGCATCACGCCTGACTTCCGGTCACGTGGTGTGCGCGCGCCGCTGTTTGTGTGAGTGGGTGGGTGAGTACCGTGCAGTTAGGAGGGGATGAGAGTGAGAGATGGGGTTTATCAGGAGAAATTAGATTGGGTTCACAGAAAGTAAATAGGTTCATGGTTCCGCGGTAGAGGACCACCCCTCCACCACCCACCCACACACCTACATATCTCCCATACACCCACCCACACATCTACACATCCCCCTTCAACCCACCCTCACACCTACACATCTACACATCCCCCATACACCCACCTACACATCTACACATCCCCCATACACCCATCCACACATCCCCCATACACCCACCCACACATCTACACATCACCCCCATACACCAACCCACACATCTACACATCCCCCATACACCCACCCTCACACCTACACATCTACACATCCCCCATACACCCACACACACATCCACACATCCCCCATACACCCACCCACACACCTACAGGTCTGCCATACACCCACCCACACACATACACCTTCACATCTTCCATACATCCACCCACACACCTACACATCCTCCGTACACCCACCCACCTACACATCTACACATGCCCCAAACACCCACCCAAACACACACATCTACACATTCCCCATACACCCACCCACACACCTACACATTTACACCTACCCACACACACATATCTACACATCCCCTATAGATCCACCCACACACCCACCCACACATCTACACCCCCATACACAACAACCTTTTCTTCACATACGCGCACACACCACACTCATACCAACACACTCATTTCCACACACTCACCCACAGTCCCCCAAACAGGTATATCACTACCCACCCCCAAACACATACACACACTCTACCAGCACTCTACCGATTGAGCCACCGCATACGGAAGGTCTGGAGTTCGAATCTCAGCCGAGTCAAACCAATGACTTACCAAATTGATACGTGTTGCTACCAAGCTGGCCATGAGTGCTCACTGTCACAAGTATGTACCCATCCTGATATGACCTTTGATGTTGCCAGGACGTACAAAAACAAACCCACACAACCTAATGCATACGCCACCATCACCACTGACACACACGCACAAGCAGTTACACACACACACCAACACACACACACACACACACGCACACACCGACACTAACATCGACATCTTCTTCGCAGGCACTCAACTCCACCTGTTGAACTTTTCTAGGTTGCTCCTCGCATCACCGACAACTTTTCTCCCAATTAATTAGCTTTCTCTCAGGCCTCCTTTCAGGCCTCCTTTCAGGCCACCATCCATGCCTCCATTCAGGCCACCATCCATGCCTCCATTCAGGCCTCATTTCAGGCCTCCTTTCAGGCATCCCTCAGGCCCAGTTCCAAGCCACCTCCCAGGTCTTCAATCTGTTCCTCCAGCTCTGCATCGCTGCTGAATCAATCTGTTGCTAGGCGACTACTTTCCTCCCCATCACCACCTACCCCGCTGTGTGCTCCTACTAATCCGGACTCTTGTCCATCATTATTTACTCCATCCAATCCTTTATTTACCGCAATTGATGTAGTACCACTGTCAAATTCAAACTGGTTTTGATTTAATTAATCTAGTCTGCTGCTACTAACTCTGCTAGTGATGGCCCATAAAGCTCCAGGATTGTTGCTTGTTTGGGGTTTTATATCCTTACAACAGCTGAGGTCATACCAAAACGGAGGCAGACTTGCGGTATTCAGACATGCATAGAGGCTGGCTAGAGATATAATTACTGCACTGAAGGCTGAAGGCTGAAAGCTGAAGGCAGAAGGCAGAAGGCTGAAGGCAGAAGGCTGAAGGCAGAAGGCTGAAGGCTGAAAGCTGAAGGCAGAAGGCTGAAGGCTGAAGGCTGAAAGCTGAAGGCTGAAGGCAGAAGGCTGAAGGCTGAAGGCTGAAGGCACTCCGCGCATCATGTCGAACTGATAGCAGTCAGGATGTAAGCCGTATTGCAGGCGGGCATCTAGCAGCACCAATGTACATGCTTTTGAGCTGTGGTCAGTTTCCGAAATAAACACGGTAAAACCTCTCTAAATCGACCGAACCTGGGACCAACTTTAAGTGATCCGCTTAGAGAGTTAGAATATGGTTACAATGGTATTGTTGGGACCCAAATAAAGCGGTCGATATAGGGGAGTGGTCGATATGTGGAGGTGGTCCATTAGAGAGGTTTTACTGTATATTAAATTGATTGTTATAATCTACTTTACTTTAGTTTGAAATAACTTTGATTTTAAATAGCTAACTTTTAAGATATTTGAAATGTAGACATCCAACATTGATTTTGGCAAGCACGGACAAAATGAACACCATAGGTTTCTGCTATTAAATTGTCCCTGTATTCCCATTCTAATTAAATTCTATGTGGTAACCTCCCGCGGTGGCCTAATCGGTAAAGCGCGGGCTTCACGTGTGCAAGATCAGGAGTTCGGTTCCCGGTGGAGTCAAACCAATGACTTTAAAATTGATACTTGTCACTTCCTAGCCTGGCGCTCGGCATTAATGGGATAGGGCAAGGACTGGTTAGCACATTATCAGGATAATGTGACTGAGTCGGATATCAGGTCATGGTGCTGGTGGTCTGTCTCCCAGTGGGCAGCACTATAAAGTGCCATGAGTGTGTACTGTCACAAGTCGGTACCCATCCTGATATGACCTTAGTTGTTGCTAGGATGTAAAACAACAAACAATCTTATGCATTGCATCTTCATTGCCATGTTACATGCCCATGTGTCCTGTTACCCACAGTACCTGTGCTTGTCACCCGGGTACACCCCCCCCCCCTATCCTTTAGGCCGTGAATCCATAGACCGGTCCCTTGTGGTGTGTTCCCTTGTTCCGTATTCGCTTGTGACCCTGTGACACGCCACACAGACAATGAACCTGCAATTTGCTTAGTGGTCGTTCCCATAGGGTTGGACCCAGGGAACATATGGCCTTGTGCATCGCACATGTGACATACTCACCGAGAACATAGAGAATCAACATGTTCATTGTCTGTGTGAGACATCAAAAGGTTGTAAGGTCACAAGGGAACACAGAACAAGGGAACACAGAACAAGGGAACAGTCTATGGATACATGGCCTTAGGCTACCTGAGGGTACCCTTTGCATACCCGCAGTCCCTGAACCCTGGTGGAGGTACCCGATCTCCCCTGGACGCTGCTGACCCTCCGCGCCTGTCCTTGGCACCGCCCCCTGCCACAGGTGGGCGTGCAGGAGACGCGCTGATTGGCTGGCCAGGCTGCACGTGACCCGGACCGTGGGTGACGTAGCGGCGCGGGGCATGGGTGAGGGGTGAGGGGTGTGGGTGCGGGGTGTGGGTGCGGGGCGGTGCTGGGTGACGTGACGGATAATGAGCGTGTCATTGGGTGTTACCCGCGCAGTACCAGCAGCCACCAAACACCCAGGCACCACACCTAACTGTGTGGCGCACTTAAAGCTGCATAGTCCGATGGTTTTCAGTTTCTGGCAATTTTTGGTTGGTTGGTTGGTTGGTTGGAGTTTTACATCCTGGCAACATCTAAGGTCATATCAGGACGGGTACCGACTTGTGACAGTGCGCACTCATGGTGACATTATAGTGCTGCCCCACTGGGAAATCAGGCTGCCAGCACCATGACCCAATATCCCACTCAGTCACATTATCCTGACACTGAGCTAACCAGTCCTTGCCCTATCCCATTAATGCCGAGCGCCAGGCTAGGAAGCGACAAGTATCAATTTTAAAGTCATTGTTTTGACTCCACCGGGAACCGAACTCCTGATCTTGCACGCGTGAAGCCTGCACTTTACCGATTAGGCCACTGCACGCGGTTACCACATAGAATTTAATTAGAATGGGAATACAGGGACAATTTAATAGCAGAAACCTATGGTGTTCATTTTGTCCGTGCTTGCGAAAATTAATGTTGGATGTCTACATTTCAAATATCTTAAAAGTTAGCCATTTAAAATCAAAGTTTTTTCAAACTAAAGTAAAGTAGATTATAACAATCAATTTAATATCCTATTAATGCCAAGTACCAAGCTAGGTAGCGACAAATATCAATTTTGTAAGTCACCAGCTGCATAAAACTATCATGGAGAGCAGGACGGGGACACCAGGGATAGACAGATACCAGGTGCATGTCAGTAGCCCCAGATGCACATAGCGCATTGTGGTAGGGGCAGTCATCCACTATATGCCTATAGGTACTGGGCTATACAACCACTAGGTACATCCACGTGTTAGATGTATAAAACTACTAGGATCAGGCAGTAATGGAGGTGCCGGGGGAAGACAAGTACCAGAGACAGTCAGGTACTATGTGCCTATAGGTACTGGGATATAGAACTACTAGGTACATCCACGTGTTAGATGTATAAAACTACTAGGAGCAGGCAGTAATGGAGGTACCGGGAGAAGACAAGTACCAGAGACAGTCAGGTGTTATGTGCCTATAGGTACTGGGCTATACAACCACTAGGTACATCCATGTGATAGATGTATAAAACTACTAGGATCAGGCAGTAATGGAGCTACCACTGGAAGACAAGTACCAGAGATAGTCAGGTACTATGTGCCTATAAGTACTGGGCTATACAACTACTAGGTACATCCATGTGATAGATGTATAAAACTACTAGGATCAGGCAGTAATGGAGGTACCAGGGGAAGACAAGTACCAGAGACAGTCAGGTACTATGTGCCTATAAGTACTGGGCTATACAACTACTGGTACATCCACGTGTTAGATGTATAAAACTACTAGGATCAGGCAGTAATGGAGGTACCGGGGGAAGACAAGTACCTGAGACAGTCAGGTACTATGTGCCTATAGGTACTGGGATATAGAACTACTAGGTACATCCACGTGTTAGATGTATAAAACTACTAGGAGCAGGCAGTAATGGAGGTACCGGGGGAAGACAAGTACCAGAGACAGTCAGGTGTTATGTGCCTATAGGTACTGGGCTATACAACCACTAGGTACATCCATGTGATAGATGTATGAAACTACTAGGATCAGGCAGTAATGGAGCTACCACGGGAAGACAAGTACCAGAGATAGTCAGGTACTATGTGCCTATAGGTACTGGGCTATACAACCACTAGGTACATCCACGTGATAGATGTATAAAACTACTAGGATCAGGCAGTAATGGAGCTACCACGGGAAGACAAGTACCAGAGATAGTCAGGTACTATGTGCCTATAAGTACTGGGCTATACAACTACCAGGTACATCCACGTGATAGATGTATAAAACTACTAGGATCAGGCAGTAATGGAGGGACCAGGGGAAGACAAGTACCAGAGACAGTCAGGTACTATGTGCCTATAAGTACTGGGCTATACAACTACCAGGTACATCCACGTGATAGATGTATAAAACTACTAGGATCAGGCAGTAATGGAGGGACCGGGGGAAGACAAGTACCAGAGACAGTCAGGTACTATGTGCCTATAAGTACTGGGCTATACAACTACCAGGTACATCCACGTGATAGATGTATACAACTACTAGGATCAGGCAGTAATAGAGGGACCGGGGGAAAACAAGTACCAGAGACAGTCAGGTACTATGTGCCTATAAGTACTGGGCTATACAACTACTGGTACATCCACGTGATAGATGTATAAAACTACTAGGATCAGGCAGTAATGGAGGGACCAGGGGAAGACAAGTACCAGAGACAGTCAGGTACTATGTCCCTATAAGTACTGGGCTATACAACTACCAGGTACATCCACGTGATAGATGTATACAACTACTAGGATCAGGCAGTAATGGAGGGACCAGGGGAAGACAAGTACCAGAGACAGTCAGGTACTATGTGCCTATAAGTACTGGGCTATACAACTACCAGGTACATCCACGTGATAGATGTATAAAACTACTAGGATCAGGCAGTAATGGAGCTACCACGGGAAGACAAGTACCAGAGACAGTCAGGTACTACTCAGATATACAGGGAAGTACATAGATATGAGTGACGTGGAAGTACCTCGTGCCATCTCCACCTGACACTCCCACAAGGTAGGCCCTACACACAGCCCTGTTACCTATTCACATTGCTACAGCATCTGATGCAAGTGTCACTCATTATCGCCAGGGGCACATACCAATTCGCTAACCACAAAGGTGTGCAGTTAGTATTACACTTGATCTCCAGTTGTGGGGTGAGGTTTAATCACTTCAATGGACCATCAATAACGGGCAGTTGGCAAAGACCAGCGAAAGAATGAGAATAAAAAGAGAAGTGAACTAACGAAATCCACCTGAAGTAGACCACGGTAGTGCTGTTTCTTAATATTACGTCAAAAAGAGACTGTGCCCTGCCCTACCCCAAAAACACCAAAAGTGAAACTAATAAAAAACAAACACACAAGCGGGGAAGTAATGTCCTGTGAATGTGAAGCGCCTCGGTTCTGGTTTAGGCGCTGTTGGTTGGTTGGTTGTTGGAATTTTACGTCCAGGCAACATCTAAGGTCATATCAGGATGGGTACCAACTTGTGACAGTGTGCACTCAGTGTGCTGCCCCACTGGAAGACCAGTCCACCAGCACCATGACCTAATAACCCACTCAGTCACATTATCCTGACACTGAGAAAATCAGTCCTTGCCCTATCCTAATAATGCCGAGTGCCTGGCTAGGAAGCGACACGTATCAATTTTTAAGTCATTGATTTGACTCAACCAGGGTCCAAACCCGTCAGTTCAAAGGTTCGAATCGCATTAGGCGCTGTCTGGGAGTCGTTTATTCAAGGCGCATTCCTGCCATATTCACGGCGAGAAATGTTTACTTATAATGTAAAAGCATACAATCAGGTATGTGTTAATAGACACTCATGAATTAAAAAAGCTCACAATCATATGATTTGTGGCCACTGGTAAATTCCGGGCCAGTGTGCTAACCATTACACCACCTAGGCTTCCTGATATCAACACACTACCCATGCCTACCTGTCTATATGGTTACTTGCCTGAGAGGTCAGTGCAGACTACTACAGTACTCAGACTGGTTTCTCAGCATCCCAAAATATATAACGTATGCCAATAATCAGATGCATTAAATACTGATTAAATATGACCATATGTTGTAATTTGATCGAGTATTTAACATATTTGTCCATGCTGATTTGCCCAAGCTGATGGCAAACAACACCAGGGGCATCAACACAGACATATCAAAGTGAACAGGTTGGGGAGCTTACCTCGTTCGGATGACGTTGGTCATTTGAGGTCCCCATCAATTTCAAAGGTCGAATTGTATATAGGATAATGTAGTGAAATGACATAAATGACCATGGAACAATGAGTTTGGGCTAGTTTTACTATTGGAACATATCACAGGAAAGGAAAAGATAATACTGCGTATATACTTGTATATACGGGTGTAGGGTGCATTAGGTTGGGAGCCATTGTGGGCTCCGGTAGAGTTAGGTGCGATCCGCCAGGTTAACGCTTTGGGTAACAGGACACATGGGCTTCTGCCCAGCCAGTTGCCTATATAGATATATATTTGAAGGTGGATCATAGTTGTTGATGTAATAAATGATCATACCAGCCAGTCTACCATTGTTGCTTGTCCTTACATTAAGATCCCAGGTTAGTGATTGATTGATTTACGGTTGCTTTACACTGTGTCGGCACGATAGGCCATATTCACGGTGAGAAATGTTTGTTTTTGTTCAAACCATCGCTTTTACATGTAAAAGCATCAATTAATTTTGTGTCAATAGACACTCATGAATTTTTCAAACTCACAATCATATAGTTTCTGGTCAAGCTAAATAAAATTCTAGATGATAGTATTATTCACTGATGAAATTTGTTTAAAAAGCTATATGAGGTGATACAAACCAGCTGCCCTCAAAAAGGCTACAATGTTTTCTTGTTTTACTTTAGTAAAATGGTGATGCATGTTGTTTGCAGTGTAAAATTGTTGGCGCAGGACCATGAAATCCACACAGTTTAATAAAGTGTGTTTTAATGTCAATGGGGACTGACATCCAATACATTCACGGGGAGGGGCCCCCTTGAGCAGAAAAACATGTGTTAGCCAAGAGTGGCCAATATGGCATTTTGCTAAAACAACCTGGTCGTGTTGCCCTTCCAGGCGACTCTGCGACAGTCTGTTCATGGAGGGGGTAATTCTATGGAGTTTATGGTTTGGGTGTTCATCCCATTTGATCTGCCATAGGTTCCAGATGTATTTTTGAATGGTAGGTTTCAGATCAGAGTGGGGAATATGACAGTGTTCCAAAGGAGCAGTCAGGGCTCTAGTGGTCACTTGATCTGCTCTCATTTCCAGGGATACCCACATGACTGGGCACCCAACATAGGTGAATGTCAAATGTTGCTATTGAAAGAGAGTTTAGTTTAATGAGTACTTTAAGTAGTATTGGGTGGTCCAGTTTCCTATTGTTTAAAGCCTGAAGGCAGGAAAAAGAGTCAGTGAAAAAGATGAATTTATGACTGTCTGTGGTTTTGATGCACTCTAACGTGCGTAGAAGTGCTCATGCCTCAGCAGTAAAGATGGAACTCTGATGTGGAATACGTGTATCTAATTCATGTCCATGGATGATTGCTGCCGCAAAGACTCTGTTGTTTGTCTTTGACCCATCAGTGTAAACGGCTAGGTGGGAACTAAAAGCACTTTACACATCGATAAAGCTTTCATGATATGAAATTGGGTGCATTTGGGATTTCTTCGACATGGCCAGCTGGAGGATAATGTTTGGTTTCCTCAGCTGCCAAGGAGGAACATCTGAATATTGTGAAGGTGCTATATTATGTACATATGCCACCAGGGCCTCCAAATGAGGCTTTATTCTGAGGCCTAACGGGTTTATGAATGTTGGCCTTGCTTCATCGAGGCATTCATATGGTGGCATAAAAATGTAATTATATGCGGGATTTTAAATATTTCATTTTAATGTTATCACATATTGCATAGATAGTTTGAGCCTTCTACTCTTAAAGGAGGGCTCTCAGCCTTCGACATAGACTCTACTTTTCCCTACTCTACTTTTCCTGACTCTACTTGACCCGACTCTACTTGACCCGACTTCACTTGTCTATTGTAATAGTATATGCTGATAGTGCTGCGGCGTCTGCACCACAAATTAGTATACGCTGATAGTGCTGCGGCACTGCAGCAGAGGCATACAGGAAAAATCCCGGAAATCCGCGAAATCGCGGATATCTTTCATCCCTGTCCATCAACCAACCAACTCAAGTGTTCTGGTCAAGGCGTCATCGTAGTTGCAAAGAGATGAAGGCATTGACTTGAATCGGCGCGGCAGAACATCAGCACTTCCAGAAGCAACACGCACCACGTGACCAAATAATGGGCGGTGCACTTTGAGGACGAGTTCCTTGCCTAACAACTTCTAGGTGGGCTGTTTTGTGCACTGTCTGCAGCGCACAGATACATTCATTGCCAACTGCGTTGCCGGGTTTGGCCCAGCTGTTCTTGCACTCATTTCTCGACACAGGGGGCGCCCTTTTGAGCAGGACTAGATCATAGGCTCAGCTATGGTAAACAACCTAAATCACGGACGAGCAATCGAAGCACATAGCTTTGGGGTAGGTGTGAATATCTCTAGGTGAGGCAGCAATGATTAAGTGTAAGTGTGCAAGGGTATGTTGATGGGTGTGTCTTGTGCCCGTTGGAGGATGTGTTAGTTTGTAGATGTGTGTACTGAGGTGTATCTGTCAGTATTTGCTGTATTTTGGTATGTGTATTAGTGTACATGTGTGTATTAGTGTGTACATCTCTGTGTGTTGATGTGTAAATGTATAGGTGTTGGTCTGTTTGTGTTTGTGTTTATTAATATGTGCACTGGTGTGTGCTCATGTGTTGACCGTCCGTCTCCCGTTTTGATAGATCGTGAGATTCGAACCCATCAGTTCGAACCCTGGTCGAGTCAAACCAATGACTTAAATAATTATACTTGTCGCTTCCTAGTTAGGTGCTCAGCATTATTAGGATAGGGCAAGGACTGGTTGACAGGGCAAGGACTGGTTGACTCAGTGTCAGGATAATGTGACTGAGTCAGATATCAGGTCATGGTGCTAGCGGCCTATTTTCTCAATGTGGTAGCACTATAAAGTCGCCATGAGTACGCACTGTCACAAGTCCGTACCCGATTACGATTGCTCCTTCATTGTTCTTTTTAGTGTTGCTAGAAATATATGTATTCCTCTGAAGTCTTTTTTCAGCACTGAGGCTCTGGCCTTCCACAAGTTCCAGCATTGTTGGGGGTTATTTACACTTTCTTTTCATACAAAAATAAAGAAGAAAACATGCTTAGCACAATAACAAAAAAAGTGAGCATAAGGGTTCCTCAAAAAGGAAAGCACAAATAGCCTACTTCTAAATAGATGAACCAAATAGGCACAATGGGTTTGCAAACCATGTTTGCATCCTTTTGCTCCACATTCGTGACAATCATTGATGCTGCTGCTCAGCAGTGCACTAGACTTACCTCC
This sequence comes from Branchipolynoe longqiensis, assembly GCA_030323885.1. Taxonomy (NCBI): domain Eukaryota; kingdom Metazoa; phylum Annelida; class Polychaeta; order Phyllodocida; family Polynoidae; genus Branchipolynoe; species Branchipolynoe longqiensis. The sequence goes on from CM059196.1 coordinate 21,812,621, forward strand.
CGACTCGGAAACCCCTTTCACTAAGGTCGATCCCGCACAAAGTGGGCATGTGTTAACAAAAGTCCCTGCCGAGTTCATCTTCCCAGCAAATGAGGTCGAGTCATTGACATTTTGTTGGATCAGGATCAACGGAACAGCTCCGGGTCAGCGAAAGGTCAAGGTCGGGATCGGGATCGGCATTCTGCCTGCCAGTTTCGCTCGGAACCCGAGAGACGGGGAGGGGGTGGGGGGGGGGCGGTGAGTGTCACACTACTATGGGTTCTAGATCATTGCTCCATGCACCCATAGACAGGGCCGGCCTTCGGATTTGTTTTATTGTTTGATTTTTGTTTGTTTTACGTCCTAGCAACATCTCAGGTCAAATCAGGACGAGTACCGAATTTGGACAGTCGCACTCCTGGCCACTTCCTAGTGCTGCCCCACTGGGAAATCAGGCCGCCGGCACCACGACCCGATATCCCACTCAGTCACATTATCCGGACACTGAGCTAACCACCGGCCTTCGGAGCTGCGGGGCCCAATTGGGAACATTTTAAGCGGGGTCCCCCAGGGTCTGTTTAATTTTTTTTTTTAATGATACCATAGCGTGTGGGCCCTTGGGTGTACGGCCCAATTGTGTCAATTGGTCCGGTTGGATTAAACCAGGCATAGACGCAAAGTCCAGTCCAAAGAACAGCGTGAAGTGTGCATTCTCCGGTTGCTATGGGAACCACAGGACGCATGTGAAGAGGGCATGTAAACAAAGCGATGCGATTATGCACATGGGGTCTGGCTCACCAATAAAACACAGAACCACCTTTCGAAGAAATTGATCATTTGGCGAACAGGAAAAAGGTATTGGTCTTTTCATGTGAACTGGTAAGTGGTAAAATAAGAATGTGCGTGAGCTCGGGTTTACTACATGTAGAACACTTCTTCTGCCCTTGACACCCACACAATAATGGGCTTCAGTGTGTGGCTTACGGAGATCCTGACGCGCCTGTCCACACGCCTGTAGTGACGGCGAGGCGGCAGGTAGGGGCGGTAACACGGGAGGGGGCAGTTGGGAGGTTGCCGGGGGGGGGGGGAAGTACATACAGGGGGTGATCGCCCATAATCATGTCAACTACACCCGATTTTTACACATTTAGTTTGCTTAACTGTTGAATACTAATTAACTAAACAACCAGGGGCCATATGCATGACGCCGTGTTAGCGAGCCAAAACGGGTTTTGGCCGGGATTTCCAGTTTAGCAGCGAAAAGTCAGTATGCAAGGAGCGGTGTTCCAGAAACACCGCGAGTTTAAGGTCGGGTACACTAACACCACTCTGTAGCAGGTTTAAGGGTGGTGTTAGGTACCAATTAGGCCCAAATCTATTCAATGCTATCATATTTAACAGAATAACATACTCAAAAAGTGAAATCTGGTCAAATTAACCCCAAAATTGAAGCGATATTAATGCCGCAGCCACATCTGCAGCGATATTCATATTGTAGAATCGGCGGCGTTATTCATATAAAAACAGCGTCGACGGCAAAGCAAAGGAGTACGACAATGTTATTATGTTTGCCGATACACATAGTCCAAAACTTCAATTTCATTGAAAATTAATAGAAATACAGAACAATTTGTCATAAACATGGATAGTTGTGTTTTAAATATATTCATTATATAGCAGAATTAAATCATAGCAGCGAATAGATTTGTGCATTTTGTTTTGTATACATTCGACAATATGAATATCGCCGCCGATGACGGCGATGTAGTGGCGGCGTTAATATCGCTTCGATTTTGGGTATAATTTGACCAAATCTCACTTTTTGAGTAAACTATTCTCACAAATAACATTATTTTGGTCAAATTAAACCAAAAATCGAAGCGATATTAACGCCACTGCCGCTGCATCAGCAGCGATATTGTCAAATAGCGGTGCTTGCCGGGAACAGGCTCACTGGGCTTCCCCAAATCTATCAATAACTGCACGTTTAGCTAACATGAACGTTTTTGGTGCCTGTACATACGGCGTGACCTACTTCGTGACAGCGGTGATAGCTACCCGGTGTTACCTGTTAACACCACATGACGCTAACACCGCATCATCCATATAGGCCCAGAGTAGGCTAAACAGCCACAGTGGATCTTTTCTTTTAATTAGTCAACATCTTGTGTGTGCCGGCTCCACCATCCCCACCCCCAGCCTCAACCATACCAGACGGGATGGCCGAATGAGTTAGAGCGTCCGTCTCCCGTGCTGGTAGATCGTGGGGTCGTGGGTTCGAGACCCAGTCGAGTCAAACCAATGACTTTAAAATTGATAATTGTCGCTTCCTAGCCAGGCGCTCGGCATTATTAGGATAGGGCAAGGACTGGTGTGCTCAGTGTCAGGATAATGTGACTGAGTGGGATACCAGGTCATGGTGCCGGCGGCCTGGTTTCCCAGTGGGACAGCACTATAAAGTCGCCAGGAGTGCGCACTGCCACAAGTCGGTACCCGTCCTGATATGACCTTAGATGTTGCTAGGACATAAAACAACAACAAACAAACAAAAAATCAACCCCTTTACCCAACGCTTTCGACTGCTCCACCCAGATTAGTGGCCCGCCCACAGGTCGAGAGGTCAAGGCCAGGGAGGTTTGTGTGTTGATGTTTTACATCCAAGCAACATCAAAGGTCATATCAAGACGCGGACCGAAACTTATGGCAACTATGAGTTACTGTCCCACTGGGAGATCATGTTGCCAACACCATAATCCGATATAATCCCCCTAAGCTGAAGTATGCTGACACAGCAACCCGTTCCTCGCCATATCCTCACAAATGCCCAGTGCCAAGCAAGGTAGCGAGCGACAAGAACCAATTTTCGGTTTGAATCGCCCGGGGATTGAACCCTTGACCTCCCGCACATGAAATGGATACTCCACTCAGTGGGCCATCCCATCCGGGGAGAGTAGGTTCTTAAATGGGCGACGGGGTGGGGGGAGCTGTGGGCGGCTCCCGGGGAAGGGGCTAATCGCCGGGACGGGGCAGGGCAGCTGGGGGTGAGGGGCATCTGGCAGGGCGGGGGAGGTGTTCCTGGGGCGGGCAGTGGGAGGCGGCCCGCCGGGCGGGGCGCCCCCTGCCGCCCTTCCGGCCACATAAGCGGGCCGTGCACGGGCTCGGGCCGTGTGTAAACAATCAGCGCGCTATCAGTGCTAATACAACCCGGCGTAACATCAGCCCGGAGCGGTGCACTAATCTCACCTTGCTTGCTTTTGGGCGGTTCGTAACCTTACGACGGTAACCGGCTGCAAAACTGCAGTAATATAGAAAGGATCCACCTCCCCACCCCCTATACAATCTTTGGTTGAAAATTAATCTTCAGGTGGGACAGTTGTAGAAGCTCGGGATGTCTTTACAACATTCAAAACAACGAATCGTTGGGGCGGCTCCAAATCACTCCGGTCGGGCGGTAGCAGAGCGCTTGTATCCAGTAACAGGAGCAAGGGTTCAGGAGAAAGAGACGGGTAAAGGTGGGTCCAGCAGGTTCCAGCAACAAGAACAAAGCGAGAGAAACAATAAGGTACAAGGCCCCACCCAAGCAAACATCTCCCTGGAGCAGGGGGAGAAGTAAGCCCGGGAGGAAAAAAAAGGGTAGAGTATAGGAAAGAGAAATGAGGAGAGTTGAGTCAAAGGACCGTGTCTATTTGCTCTATGGTGACCAGCTGGCGAGCCAAAGACACGGACAGAGTAAGAGTAGAAAGTGAAATGCTGGCAGCCCCCCCCCCTCCTCCTGGAACTCTTTTCAGACATTATCAAGGAGGAGGATGGCCAGCAGAGAGGAGATAGAGAGAGGTGTGGACGAAGTGCGGTCCGGATAGCAGATCTCACGGCCACCATTCCTGCTTAAATAGACTCCCAGAGGAGCCGTGCATCACAGCGCCCCATAGACACACCACGGAACTACGTCTTGTACCATTAAGCCACCCTAAAAATAGACTGTTCCCTTGTGGCGTGTTCTCTTGTTCTGTGTTCGCTTGTGACCTTGTGACATGCCACACAGACAATGAACAAATTCATTCTCTATGTGCCATGCACAAGGCAATATGGTCCCTGGGTCCAACCTATGGGAACAGCCACTAAGCAACACACAGGTTCGTTGACTGTGTGATGCATCACAAGGTCACAAGCGAACACGGAACAAGGGAACACACCACACGGGAAGTTTGTTTGTTTGTTGTTGTTTTACGTCCTAGCAACATATAAGGTCATATCAGGACGGGGGGAACAGTCTATGGATACACGGCCTAATGTGTCACTACTGCGTGACGCCCTATCTAGCAATAGTGATTTAAATCTCCCCCTCCACTGAGTGTTAATTACTGTAAATCTATGTGTGTATTACGAAAGCAGAAGTAGGGCGTCAAACACCCTATACTGCGTGTTTAGTAATAATGGATACATTGAGAAAATTGCATTCAGTTTGAATAGAAGTGTATCTTTACCAATTGAGCAACCTGGGGGGGGGGGGAAGAGGGGGAGGAGGGGAAAGCCATGAATCGTAATCAACGGAGAGGACTTTGTTTGACGTCCTAGCAACAGCTATAAGGTCCTATCCGGACGGGTACCCACTTGTGATAGTGCACCCTCATGGCGACTTCATAGTGCTGTCCCACTGGGGGGTGGGGGGGGGGGGGTCTTTAAACAAACAAACAAACAAATGTAAGCAGCTAAAGCTTAAAGTTGCATAGTCCGATGGTTTTGATTTTCTGAGCTAAATATATTAGATTGCTCGTTATAATCTATCTTACGTTAGCTTGAAGTAACTCTGCTTGAAAATGACTAATTTAGGAGATATTTGAAGTGAAATCATGCTAAGTTAATTTTGGCAAGCTTGCCAACCTCTGACCACATAGGCTTCAGTGGTAACAGGTTCTGCTAAATGGCCTCAGTAGTCCCTTCTGTGTAGCATCAAATGCTTAATAACTGCACCAGTATCTAAGTTGCGTATGTAGGTTCAAGTTGACATAAGGGCCTTAGCTTTTGAAAATTTGATGCTTTCATCGGACTATGCAACTTTAAAATCTTACTCGGTGAGCACAATGGGTGAGGGGCTCTCAATGGGGCATTCAGAATACAGTTTGTATGTAGAGAATGGTGTTTGTTTGTTGTTGTTTTACATCCTAGCAACATCTAAGGTCATATCAGGACAGGTACCGACTTGTGACAGTGCGCACTCATGGCAACTTTATAGTGCTGTCCCACTGGGAAACCAGACCGCCGGCACCATGACCTGGTATCCCACTCAGTCACATTATCCTGACACTGAGCACACCAGTCCTTGCCCTATCCTAACAATGCCGAGCGCCTGGCTAGGAAGCGACAAGTGTCAATTTTAAAGTCATTGGTTTGACTCGACCGGGACTCGAACCCACGACCCCACGATCTACCAGCACGGGAGACGGACGCTCTAACTCATTCGGCCATCCCGTGAGAATGGTGAGACGGGAGGGTTAGATGGGGAGTGGGGGTTGGGGGTTCTGGTGGTTGAGTTGGGGGGGGGGGGGGGGGGGGGGGGGCTTCTGGTATCAGCAGATCGGCAGATCAAAGTCAAATGGCGGCTTACAATGCTACAGCCTGCTGGGATACCCAGATAACATTCGGTCCTCACCCCATGAGGGGTCGGGCTGTTCACTTCCAATGGTTCCAGCAGATCACAATACCTCACCGACACATGCTGCACGGAATCGCCCAGTCGTTAGAGCGTCCGCCTCCCACGCAGCAGGTCGTGGGAAACCTCCCCCCCCAACTACCCCCACTCCACAGGTTGTGGAATTGACTCACATCATCTACCCCCCCCCCCCCCCCCCCCACACACACACACATACACCACTCCGACCCCATTAAATCCACAGATTTACACATTTGATACTTGTCGTTACTTTTCATCGCGGTCGGCCATTCCTAGGAAACGGCAAGGACTGGGTGGGTCTGTTGTAAGAAAAGACGGCGATGGATTGGCTCATGGTGCTCGGTAGCATGGCATCCTCGTGGGGCAGCACTATAACTAGAAGGGACTAAGTATTTAATTTTGAATAGATTGTGCGAAAAGATGAAGTGATTTCGTCTCGCTACTAATACAACTTTACAAGTCACCGTTGTGGCTCTGTAAGAAGGTAACTGATGTGTTGTATACTTTATTCTGCGAGTATTATATTAGGACGCAGGCAGGTATTATCCGTGGTTGGGACTAGATAATACCTCATAGGTACTATTTACATAAGCTATCAATTATTGGGAAATTCAAATACACACTATGGTTGTGAGCACATTACTCCTAGTTATGTGGCGCCACATAATTATCCAAATGTACTACTTAATGCTCCTTGTTCACATCTATGTTAAATTATCTTCTGCTGTCTTCTTTTGCGCACTACCAGTACCACCCTGTGTGTTTGAGTAGCTAGGTTGCATAACCTCCCCTGGCGGTGCCTGGCTGCATACACACCACTTTTGCGCTGCTGCTCACCCCTCATCGTTCAAATTTAGATTTTAAATAAAGGGTTGGTCCTTTTCATAGGTGCCAGCCAGAGAACTTCTCATCCAAACCGTGCCTTGTCTTGACTCTGTAACGTAGGAGTTAAATAATATGGATAAATATCCGTTGAATGGCTATCTGAACGCGCCTCTACTTTACTCACGCTCTATCGTTATCAGGAACAACCTGCATCTCGATAGGGTGAGAGTAGAGACGATAACAGCAATTCGATACAGGTTCACCGACAATGTGGCTGCGGTAGTCGCGAGGTTTGCACCCACGGGCGACATGTGCCTGCCGGCTGGTTCCCGACAGGTTCCCGTTAGGTTCCCGGCAGGTTCCCGGTAGGTTCCCGGTAGGTTCCCGGTAGGTTCCCGGCAGGTTCCCGCAGGTTCCCGCCAGGTTCCCGCCATGGCGGTTTCAGCGTGTTCCCGTGCTCAGCCGTCTCCATCGCTTCTGTGCATGCGTCAGAATCTAATAAACATGGCCGTAATCGATTAACACAACCCGGGCGACTCGGGTCATCCGAGTGGTCAGAATTTCAAATAGAACACGGCGAGTGGAGTCGACAAATACACGTGCCGTGTGCAAAAAAAGAATAACTTAGATTAATGAAATGGAACTATAGCTAAACTAGGCCATCATAAAATACTTTAAATCCTATTTTGCTGTAGTTTTATCGGTTATTAAAAAAAAAAGAAAAAATTGTCCACCCGAGCGCGGAGAAGCGTATTCGATTATTCGACCCGAGTTTGTAGGATGTGCGCATGCGCATATAAGTGTCTCGGGTGACCCGAGTTGATGCGAAATCCGCGCATGCGCAGAAGCAACGGGACACGGTTGAGCACTGGAACACGCTGAAACCGCCACACCGGCAGTTTCCCCACCAGCTTTCCCGCTGGTTCCCGCTGTAGTAAGTTCAAAACACTACCCCACAAAAACACTACGGTAGTGTTTTCAACCTAGGTTCAAAACACTACGGTAGTGTTTTGAACCTGGTTGATGGTAAGTTCAAAACACTACTGTGGCCACGCTCAAAACACTATCCTTAAGTTCAAAACACTACCTTTAAGTTCAAAACACTACTCTATTTTCTTAGGGTGGAGCAGTATGTAGTAATGTGGGTCAGCCGGTTGCTGGATGTTGTTTAACGTCCTAGCATCATCTAAGGTCATATCAGGATGGGTATCGACTTGTGACAGTGCGCACTCATGGGACTTTATAGTGCTGCCCAACTGAGAGACCACGCTGTCAGAACCATGACCTGATATCCCACTCAGTAACATTATCCTGACACTGAGCCAATCAGTCCTTGCCCTATCCTAATAATGGCGAGCGGCTGGCTAGGAAGTGACAAGTATAACTTTTTATGTCACTGGTTTGACTCGACCAGGGTTCGAACCCACAAACCCATGGGTTCGGATCCCCCAATCTCCCAAAGCAGGAGAGGGTTGCTCAACTCATTCGGCCATCCCATCTGCTCTTCTCACAGACACAGAGACACACACAGAAACACACACACAGACACAGAGACAGAGACACAGACACACAGAGACACACACAGAGACACACACATAGACACAGATACACACACACATACAGAGACACAGTGACACACACAGACACAGAGACACACACACAGACACACACAAAGACACAGAGACACACACAGAGACACACACAGACACACAGAGACACAAAGACACAGTGACACACACACAGACACACACACAGACACAGACACACACACAGAGACACACACACAGATACAGAGATACACACACAGACACAGAGACACACACAGACACAGAGACAGACACATAGAGAGACACAGAGACACACATAGACAAAGAGACACACACAGACACACACAGACAAAGAGACACACACAGAGACATGGAGACACACACACATACACAGAGACACACACACAGACACAGACACACACATAGAGACACAGAGACACACAGAGACAGAGAGACACACACATAGACACAGAGACACACATACAGACACAGAGACACACATACACAGACACAGACACAGAAACACACATACACAGAGACAGACACACAGACACACACAGAGACACACACGGAGACACAGAGACACACACACAGACACACACACACAGACACACACATAGACACACACAGGGAGGGAGGGAGGGATGACGTTTGACGTTCGTGGTGCACACGCCGCAGCGCTATCAGCGTATACTACTAATACGTGCTTCAAACGCCGCAGCACTATCAGCGTATACTAATACATGGTGCACACGCCGCAGCGCTATCAGCGTATACTACTAATACGTGCTTCAAACGCCGCAGCACTATCAGCGTATACTACTAATACGTGCTTCAAACGCCGCAGCAGGGTCAGCTAATGTTTTGAACTTGGGTAGTGTTTTGAACGTACGTAGTGGTAGTGTTTTGAACTTAACAGTAGTGTTTTGAACCTAAGTTCAAAACACTACCGTCGTGTTTTGAACGTAGGTTCAAAACACTACCGTAGTGTTTTGAACGGCGTAGTGTTTTGAACGTCCTACACCGGCTGGCACGCTCCCATCAGACAAGGCGGTGGTGGCACTCCGCTAACCTACTTTGCAACTTGGTTGGTTGGTTCTTGGAGGTTTACGTCCTGGCAACATCTAAGGTCATATCAGAATGAGGACTGACTTGTGACAGTGTACACTCATGGTGAGTTTATAGTGCTGCCCTATTTGAGAAATCAGGCCACCAGCACCATGACCTGATATCTCACATAGTCACATTATCCTGACACTGAGCTAACCAGTCCTTGACCTATCATATTGATGCCGAGCGCCAAGCTAGGAAGTGACAAGTATCAATTTTGTAAGTCATCGCTTTGACTCAACCGGAAATTGAACTCCCGAGCTCCCGCACAGGAGGCCTGCGCTCTACCGATTCGGCCACTGCGCCCGGTACTTTGCAACTGAACACAAAAAAAGGAGTACTTCCCTTCAACATGGATAAGAACCACATCTGGCTGCTGGCGATTGGTGCAAAACGTGCGATTAAGGCAGGAAAGAGGCCTCTTAAATGGGAACAAGTCGTATTCTTAAGGGAGTAAATAGGCCTCATAAAGGGGCACAAGTAATCCAGCTAAGGGATGAAAGAGGCCTCTTACAGGGGCACAATTCCTCAGGTTAAGGGACGAAAGAGGCCTCTTTAGAGGGGCACAACTTGTGTGGCTAACGGAGAAAAGAGGCCTCTTAAAGGGGCACAATTTGTCCGGTTACGGGTGGAAAGACCATTCTTAAAGGGGTAAAATTCGTCGTTTTATTTTAAAGGGTTAGCTTTGGAGATAGTTAAAGTGAAAACATGCTATATTAATTTGAGTGTGCACACCGCATGTTGGACACGGCATGTCTGCCCGGTTTGTGCACATCAATCAATCAATCAATCAATAGTTCCGTCCTCTAGTCGAGGGTTGGATGCAATGGTTCTCCACTTGTCCCGATGTTGTGCTGTTCTGATAGACTGTGAATAATTCAAGCCTGTCCACTGTGAAATATTTGTAAACCATGATGTTCTTGGTCTCCCTCTCCCTCTGCTGCCATTCACCTTCCCTTCCAACAATGTACGGTATATTGAACTCTGACGAATGATGTGGCCAATATAAATAAGTTTCTTTGTCTGTATAGTGGCAAACAAGCTTTTCTTATTTTTAATTTTTCTGAGAACTTCTTTGTTGGTGATCTTCTTTGTGCACATCACCTGACAATAAAACTGCAATAAATGTTTAATAACTGCACGTATCTAAGTTAGATATGTAGGATCAAATCTAGGTAAGTGTTTTGGTTTCGAACATTTAATGCCTTCGTCGGTTTATGCATAGAAGTGTATTCACTGCAAGAGCTATATTCAACTTGTACAAATGTGTTCTACATAATTCTGCATGAGTTTGTGTGAGTTGCCATCAGCTGGATAGTGTTTGTTTCATTGCATACCAGATCCGGTGGTCAAATCGGAAAAGCGCAGGCATGTGGAAGGTCGAGAATTCAGTTCACAGTCGAGACAAAGCAATCAGTCGAGACAAAGCAATGACGTACATTTTTTGTTGTTGGTACATTAGTTGTTTAAGCAGGGGAAATTTCAGTCACAGATGACTGGTCTTCCTCATTCCACTGCTCCTTGCCCTATCCTAGTGATGCCGAGCCTCTGGCTAGGAAGCGACAAGTATCAATTTTTAAGTCATTGGTTTGACTCGAACAGGATTCGAACCCACGATCTAGCAACACGGGAGACGGACGCTCTAACTCATTCGGCCATCCCACATTACAAAATGTATACTTGTCACTACCTATCCTGACACTTGGCAGTACTAGGATATGGCAAGGACTGGTAAGTTAAGTATCAGGATAACGTGACTGAGTGAGAAATATGGTCATGGTGCCGGTGGTATGATCTCCTAGTGGGGCAGCACTATAAAGTCACAATCAGCGCGCACTGTCACAAGTCAGTACCCGTCCTGAAATTATCTTAGACGTTGCCAGGACGTGAAACTCCACACAAAAAACAACTCATTTCATTATGGTGATACCAAATTGCGCCGACAGGGGGCGCGGCATGGGTCACAGTGTCAAGGTGTCTTATCGACCAGGTGATGTTTACATACAGGAAGACAAGTAAGCAGGCTGGTGAGTCCTTGGGCGTGGGGTGAGGTTGGGGTGGAGGATGGAGGAGGGTAAATAATGGGGACTTTACAACCAGCTTCATGAGTGCACCCAACTTGAACAAACCACTTATGATGTCTGTGTTGTTAAAGTCAATTCATAATTTCTAGGATATAAGTAATCGGGCAAGCATTATCAAACTAAATGGTGAGATGGGTTATTAATACATTAGCAAATACGTCATTAGCCAAGAAGCGTCCGACATTGTGCGTAATGCTTTGGCATTGCGGGTAATCAGGATCGCGAACACAGACCAAGGCGTGCCACTACTAAGGACGTCTATTGTGTCGCCGACTAGCGGAATTCTTTAGAACTATGTAACAACTCAAACGCCGACTAGCGGGTCTTTTCTAAACCTGGTCGCCGATCGGGTAAACAGGACTTGATGACGTATTACGCAGTACACTCGTATTGCCGATGCGCCCCTTTTCGGGTAGACTTTTGCTATATAAGGCGGTGCGGCGACGGGGTTTGGTCATTACGACCGGAGGAGCCAGGAGACAATAACCAGCCTTAAATTGGCCTCCCACCCACCCTACATGTGAAAGTGGAAAGTAGGGCCATAGCATCTCTAGCCTCGTTTCTTAAGCATTTGTGAGCTGACATTTGTATAACCTGACGTTTAACTTTCCTTAATTAAAAATGCCATAACTATATTTGCTGTGTTTGCATTTTTCCTGATTATGAATAGTGCCCAAGCCATGTTTAGTATTATGACACTATATAGTGCAGCTTTCAAATACTATATAACTATTTTTCTTAACGATGCACTAGCAAATTGATAGGTATCATCGCACTATCCAAGTAATACCTCTAGTATGCCAATAAATAGTGCATCAGCCAAGTAATAGGACTAATATTAGATTAGTAAATGACCCGTGCATGAGTGTCAGTGTTTGTTTGTGTGAGTTTTACGAGATATCAGGACGGGTACCGACTTGTGACAGTGCACGCTCATGGCGATTTTATAGTGTTGCCCCACTGGGAAATTAGGCTGTGGCACCGTGCCTCAATGTTCCACTCAGTCACATTATCCTGACCCTGAGCCAACCAGTCCTTGTCCTATCCTAATAATGCCAAGTGCCAGGCTAGGAAGCGACAAGTATCAATTTTAAAGTCATTGGTTTGACTCGACGGGGAACCGAACTCCCGACCTTCCACACGAGAGGCCCGAGCTCTACCGATTAGGCCACAATGCCCGGTCCATTCATATGTTCAGCTTCCTCATACATACACCACCGGGAAGGATGGACAGGTGGGTAGGGCGTCGGCTTCCAGCTTCTGTGGGTTCGATCCCAAGCTGAGTGAAACCAGGCTTACATTAGTTACAATATTGATACTCGTCCCTATCTTGACTAGCCACTCTTGCCATCATTTGGATGGGTATCCTGCGTCAGGCAGCACTATAAAGTCGACATGAGTCCGCACTGTCACGGTTGGTGGTTGGTTGGTTGTTGGAGTTTTACGTCCTGGCAACATCTATGGTCATAATATCAGGAGCGCACTGTCACAATCCAGAATTACTACTGACATGACCTCAAATGTTGCTAGGGCTTAAAGCGCTGCTCTTTACTACCTTACAGGTGTAACGATTTCAACTTCCCCCCTTCCCAAGTTCCCCCCGGGAATCTGAAAACGTTTTTAACTTCCCTCTGGGGAAATTAAAAACGTTTTCAGATTCCTGGGGGGGAACTTAAAAACAGTTTTCAGATTCCTCCCCCTATTTTCAAATTCCCCCCTCCAGGAATTTAAAATTGTTTAAAAAACTTTAAAAAACGTTTTAAATTTCAGACCTATAATATTTTATTCTTAACCATCTTGGAGACTTTTTGTGTCATTTGTGGTTAAATATGTTTTATTGTACTAGTAATAATTTCCATTATGCTATTCTCTGTATATTATAATATTTGTCATGAAAAATAACAAAAAATAACAAAAATAAAGAGAATTCCCCAAAAATGGGGGGGGGGGAGGGAAAGTTAAAACGAGGGAGGGAATTTGAAAACGTTTTCAAGTTCCCGGGGGGAACTTGAATATGGGGGGAATTTGAAATCTTTACACCGGTGCTTACTTACTCACGCTGTCTCCAGGTGCTCAGATAACTGGCAAGCCGTGAGCGAGTGAGTAATGGTGATTTTACGCCGTGTCGGCAACAAAGGCGATATGAGGTGTTACAGGTGTTAGAGGGGTGTGAAGTGGGAGCACGTGTGCGTGTGTGTGTGCGTGTGTGTGCGTGCGTGCGTGTGTGTGTGTGTGGCGGGGCTGTGTGTGTGTGTGGCGGGGTTGTGTGTGCGCGTTTGTGTGTGTGGCGGGTGTGCGCGTTTGTGTGTGTGGCGAGGATGTGTGTGTGTGTGTGTGTGTGTGTGGAGGGGCTGTGTGTGTGGAGGGGCTGTGTGTGTGGAGGGGGTGAGGAATCCAGATGCAAAGGGCGGAGCTGAAGAACAGACGGGGGCGGGGTTTATTATTGAAGTGAAGAAAGAGTCCATATTCTCTACCAGTGTTTGTTGACTACTTAACATATGTCAAATAGCTAGTCTGTTGTTCTAACCCAGAATCTGACAATTGAAATATGAACGATAAAGGACAATTGATGCAAGCGCATCTGCGAATTCATACTTATACTTATAGTCAGAATATTTCCAATGCATATGACTGGAAGACCAGTGCATCGGTGCCGAAAAAAGTGTATATTCTGATGAATAAATGTCAGCCAGCAACGTGAAGAAAGATGCAGCATTGCACTCGTTCTGTCTTCAATACGACACCTGCCGCAGTAGCGTAAATATCATATGCTCTGATCCATGTTTTCCAGTTCGTTCTCACATTGTGGCTGAGGGCAAGCTGATCAGGTGGCCGCAACCCCGGAAACGTATTAGCGAGCGGCATTCTTCCTCATCTGACACCATGTGAAAGTATGACGTCTGAACACTTTGACTTCTGGATACTGAATATTTTATTCACGGCCTAGTGCACGCTTGACCCACCGGCTAAACTTTCCATGACATCATCTCATTAGCATATACCTTTGTCTCAAACTCTGCATCTCGTTACCATACATTAGCCACACACCTGTACGTCTATTACGCATATATCACACTTACCTTTCAGCGGGTTTCCTCCAAAGAAATATATCAGAATTACCATAGCGTTGACGTCCAATAGCTGATGATGAAAATCAATGTGCTCTAGAGGCGTTGTTAAATCAAACAAACTTACCTTTTAAGGGAAAAAAGCTTGTTTTATTTAACGACACCTCTAGACCACATTGATTTATATAATCGCCTATTGGACTTCAAAGTAAAACGGCTGGAAGATCACCCCTTGGGGAAGCCACCCATCACCCTTACTACATGTTCATGGTGAAATAAAACTGAACTCAACTCAATTCAAAACGATCATCACAAAGCTGACAGAAATGCCATGGCCAGTAAGTGACAGAATCATGACGATGAGACTACCTTTGAGCAAGGACAACTTTGCTACAATTATCAGTGTGTACGCTCCAACAATAACAAACCCAAATGATAACAAGGAGGCCTTCTACAAATAGCTGGCAAGTACGCTCAGTGACATCCCTCGTACTGATAAGCTACTGCTGATAGGAGACTTCAATGCAAGGATAGGAAGAGACAATGACAAGTGGCCCTTTGTCATGGGCAAACATGGAATCGAGAAACGCAACTCCAATGTCGAGCTCCTACTGGCTTTGTGCTCTGAGTTCGAACTGATAGTGACAAACACCATGTTTAAGCAGAAGGATGAACGCAAGACCACTTGGATGCATCCTCATTCCAGACACTGGCATATGATCGACTTCATCATCACAAGGTGTCGGGATAAGATGGACATCCACAGTACTCGAGCCATGCGTGGAGCTAACTGCTGGACCGATCACCAGATGCTGAGGTCAAAAGTGGCATTCAGAATACGACAAAAGCACAACAGGCAAGGGACAAGTAAACGGTCCAAGCTCAACACAGCAAAACTAAGTACCATCAGTCACAGGGAGAGCTTCGAGTGGGAGATGGACAGCGCTCTCGCCCAATGGGAGGAGAAGGAAAGCTCAACACCAGATGAGGAATGGGCAGCTTTGCAGCAGGTCGTATACAACACAGCTAAAACATATCTCGGCAAGCCAGACAGAAAACATCAGGACTGGTTCGACCCCAACAATCAGGAGCTACAGAATCTTATGAGCAGAAGAGACCAAGACCAAGCCCACCAGAGAGTGCCCACTAGAGCCATTGCCAGCCTGAAAGATGGCAAAGCACCTGGGGGTGATGGAATTCCTGCTGAAGTATGGAAGCACGGGGAAGACAATCTGTTCAACAGACTGCACCAACTAATCACCAATGCCTGGGAGGAGGGTTCTGTACCCCAAGCATGGAAGGATGCCAGCATTGTAACCATCTACAAGAAAGGTGATCAAACAGACTGTGGGAACTATAAAGGAATCTCTCTTCTTTCCATAGCAGGCAAATCTTCGCCAGGATCCTCCTCAACAGACTATCTATTCACATAACACCTGATGTAGTTCTGGAGTCACAGTGTGGCTTCAGAGGTAACCGGAGCACCGTGGATATGATATTTTGTCTCCGACAGCTACAAGAAAAGTGCATTGAGCAGGACGGACCACTGTACATGGTATTTGTCGATTTCACTAAGGCGTTTGATACAGTCGGGAGGACTGGGCTATGGCAGCTACTGAGGAAGTATGGATGCCCAGAGAAGTTCACAACTATGATCGAGGCTCTACATACAGGAATGATGGCGAATGTTAGTGTTGGAGGGGAAGTCTCGGAATCGTTTGGGGTTACCAATGGGGTCAAGCAAGGTTTGTACTGGCCCCCACGCTCTTCTCCATATTTCTATCAGCAATGCTCGATGAGGCTTTCCGAGGCATGGGGGATGGCATCTATATACAGTCCAGACAGAGCGCTGACCTATTCAATGTTGCACACTTCAGAGCGAAGACCAAGACTACTTGGCTACTGGTGAGAGAGCTGCTATTCGCAGATGACAGTGCACTGGTTGCCCACTCTGCATCAAAGAAGTTCGGCCTGAAGATTAACATCAAGAAGACGGAGGTCCTGTACCAACCCAACTCTACAAGAACCCGAGAGGAGGATATCATGGTTGACGGAAACAAGCTGAACTCTGTTCCGGAATTCACCTAACTCGGAAGCACTATATCAAGTGATGGACGCATTGATGCTGAAATACAGAGGAGGATGGCCAAGGCTAGCGCATCTTTCGGCCGACTATGCCAGAGACTCTGGAACAACCACCATGTGTCCATGCGGGTCAAAAGCAAGATTTACCGTACAATCGTGCTATCCACCCTACTATACGGAGCCGAGGCTTGGACAGTGTACAGACGACAGGTGAAAAAGCTGCATGCCTTCATGATGCGACATCTGCGTTCAATCATGAGGCTAACCTGGAAGGACAAAGTGACAAATAAGGAAATACTCGAACGGACGGGGCTGCCCTCTATGGAAGATCTTCTGATCAAAAAGAATCTCCGTGGACTGGACACCTCATGAGGATGTCATCAGACAGGCTACCAAAGCAAATCCTCTACTCTCAACTGTCTTCTTGTTAGGGCGCCCTCGTCTCTGGTTCAAGGATACCATCAAGAGAAACCTGAAGCTGAGAAACATTAAGACCGACTCATGGACATCACTCTCACAGCAGAGAGCTAAATGGAGAGTGGCAGTCAAGTAATGAAAGCAGTCTTTGTCACATCGCGACCGACAGCATGATGATGATGATGATGAATATGGTGCTTGCTTCCTTACATAGCAGATCATGGGTTCGATTCCCGGCTGAGTCAAACCAAATATCTCCAAAAGCGCAAGGGGGCAGGGGCAATTCTCTATGCATATATATGACCAAGTCTTAGGTAGTACTAGTATGCAGAGACACATATTTATTTGATCAGGTCCGATCCTTTAGGAAACCTAAATATAAAATATGACATTGACTTTTGACTTTTTATTAATTCTTTTTTACATTAATCAAGTGCACAACAACAACACCCCACAGTATTCCGCCAGAGGGAGCTACACTCCACAATCAACACTCTTTGTCACGTGGCGGTGCACTCTGGGACGGTGATGCGGTAATGTCCTCCTACCTCGTCTTGATCTTACTGCAGAACGGGTTTGAGCCGGTCACTTTCATGTGAGCGCACCAGTGCGCTTAACCATCGGACATAACTCAGACCCCGCCCCGCGTCAGTGCACCGGGGGCCAGCTATACAGGGCTCGCCTGGCTCGGGGAGCTGCTCCCCGGCCCCCCGCCTCCCGATTCACGGGCCCCCGGACCCCCGACCCCGGCCCACGGCCCCCGGTCTCCGGCCATCGGTACTCGGCATCCGGTCCCCGCCCTCCGGCCCCCGTGCCCGCCCTCCCCACACCATCCCCGGCCGCAGCACCCTTCCCCAGCCGCAGAAGGAGGGCAAAGATAACAGCTGGAACCCAAAGTCTGCCGGCGAATGAATCAGACCCGGTGGAACATTGCAATCAGACGCAGCCGAAGGGCCTGCATACATGTACATGTGGTATCATAACACAGCGCTCAGCACAGAGCCCTTCATAAGGTAGGCTACTCCAAGGGGCCGAACATCGGGACCTGGTGAGGACATGCTTTATTAAAGCTGAATAGTCCAATGGTTTGGAGCTTCGGCCATTTTTCTTAGATAAATATATTAAATTAATCGTTAAAACCTACCTTACTTTAGTTTGCGGTAACTTTTAATTTAAATGGCTAACTTTGGAGATATTTGAAGTGCAAGCATGCAAACTTAATTTTGGCAAGCACACCAACACTCTGACACCACAGGATAATGCAGTAACATGTTTTGATTAAATTGCCTCAGTATGCCCTTCTATATGGCAACAAATGCTTAATACGTCTACCAGTATTTAAGTTATTAAATATGTAAACTCAAATATAGGTGAGTGTTTTGGTTTTGAAAATTTGATATTTTCATCGGACTATGCAGCTTTAAGGAAGCATGCATGAAGTACGTCACGCCCATTTCACAATATTTATATCACTAACCGCCCCACCCCCCCCACCCTCCACACACACGCGCGCCCCGCCCCCTCCCGGTATCACAGGTGTTAGCATACGGCTTCATCACAGGCTGGTTGATAAGCTGCTTCCAGCGGCTGATTCGTTGAAGGGACAAACTGAGGCACTGGTGTGATTTACTAAGGGCACATTCATGTAGTACGATACACTTATTTCAGAAGGCTCCGAGACCCCCCCACCCCCCATTCCTCCCCAAATTAAACCCCTGTGCCTTGTTTAGTACGATTACTATTACACCTACACACACCTACACCTACACACGCACACAAGACACACATATATATATATATATATATATATATATATATATATATATATATATAAATTAATGGGCGCGAATGACAGTGTGGCGCGCTCGTAGTTAGGATTGTGGCCAGTGGAGTCGCCACCGGTCCCCTGGATGCAAGGAATGCAGCAAATATATGGAAGTATAGACCCCTTTCAATGTTTATAAACATTGTGTATGCACGCGCACCTTGGCTGCAAAACGAAGGCACACTGCCATTGAGTTTGCTGGTACACGCAGTGCAAAACGTTTATTTTATTCAAAATTCATAGAAATGCAGAACCCTACCCTTTTAAATTTAATATACTCTATTTGTTGAATATGTTTTCTATATGTGTTCCAAGCGGGTTGCTTCTAGGTCGTGTAGTTTTAGAGATATTTAACTTTTTCTGTATGAAGATTGCTCATGACCATTGACAATGCATTGAGTTTGCCGATACGCGCAGTGCAAAACGTCTATTTTTATTAAAAATTAATAGAAACGCAGAAGCCTAACCTTATAAATTTAATATAATCTATTTGTTGAATTTTTTTTGTATGTGTTCCAAGCAGGTTGCTTCTAGGTGGTGTGGTTTTAGAGATATTTCACTTTTTCTGTATGAAGATTGCTCATACTCATAGCCATTGAGTTTGCAGTGTGACAGTGTGTTGTCCTGCAGCCAAAAGGCGCGCACACTGACCTAAATACCTATGCTGACGTCATATGAAATAGGTCTATATACAGTGGTAATAAACGGATAATAATAAAAAAGATTCCTTCCGCGCTTTTGTACCCGCATAATGCTTACATTACACACATACAATAAAGCCCCGTTATAACGATCCCCGATTCAACGCGAATTCGGATATAACGCAATGATTCACTGGACCCAGAATTCGTTAATTCAAACGTAATTCAGTAAAGTGAACTCGATTTAACGCGACCCTGAATTATGCATTATGTGATATGGATCTGAACGAACACGTTATAACGGGATCATACTGTATCTATAGAAACATCAACCCCAAAGTCACTATCTTACAACGTCCATTACTCACGTCAATATCTGTGTAATCTTTAAACTTGTTAAAAATCGCTATGCAAGGGGCCGTCCAAAGTTATCAACATTTTCACGTACGACAAGGGGGTGGGAGGGTTGCCAGTAAAGTACGACTTTTACAGTTTAATAACATGATATTTGTTGACGATTCTTTTTTATTTTGAGTGGCGGGGGCTACTGTACTGTACTGGCTTCTGGCAAAGGAGGCAAATAAAAGAGGTAGGTGTGGATAGGATGATTGTATCAGGGAGCCTAGGTAGTGTAATGGTTAGCACACTAGCCCCGGAAAGTCAAGACACGTGGATTAAATCGCAGATTCTCTTGATAAAAGAGTCTGTGGATAAGTATGTCTCCCTCCCACGGATGCCCGGATGTGAGGAAATGCCAACAGAGATTGGCAATCAACTGAAAGCGCACATTCTTACACGTGGAATTAACTGCATGGACTAGAGGTAGACCGTCTCCTGTCGGTGCACGAGGTCATGGGTTCGATCTCTAGCCGAATCAAAGCAATGCCTAAACACTGGCACTTGTCGTTATTTCACATAGTTGGGCATTGGTAAGATAGGATAGGTTGAGTAGTATATCCAATGGGACCAGGCTGAATCGATAGAGCCCAGGCTTCCTGTGAGGAAGGTCAGGAGTTCGATTCCCGGTCGAGTCAAAGCACTGACCTACCTAGCCTGGCGCTTAGAATTACTAGGACAGGGCAAGGACTGGTTAGCTCAGTATCAGGATAATGTGACATAGTGGGAAGTCGGGTCATGGTGTCGGTGGTCTGGTCTCTCAGTGGGGTAACACTATAAAGTCACCATGAGTGTACACTGTCACAAGTCGATACCCTTCCTGAAATGACCATATGTGTTGCCAGGACCCCCCTAACGGACGGGTCTCAACAAACAAACATGGTGCCAATGGAACAGTATCTCAAATATTCCTAGGACGTTAAACCCCACTCACTAACCCATTGGTGGGTGTACAAACCTAGTTGGGGGACAGGACACATTTGGTGAAATAAACAGTAAATTGGTAATGCGAGGGGGCCCGACGCACGCGCCCTGTCAGTGGCGGTGTGCAATAAGGCATTACCTCAGTAATTAACACTTGCGCCACCCAGCGGGTTAAAAGTAAATTACAACACCCTTGCCTATCCATACCACGTCATGGGTGAAATATGCAGCAGCTGAACCTTGATATAACCCAGCGTTACCCGGGGCAACGATGAGTGTGTACAACTGTAGGTCGTTCTCAGAAGTTGTGTACCAATAATGTGACATCAGTACCCGAAAATCAAAATGCTGTCAAAGTTCTATATACAAGCTTCCTCAATGTGTATATATCCCTTTGTATCTGAATAATTGAAAATAAACATATTCTGACATTTTTAAGGAGGTCAAATAATGCTCACACTCAATAAATAGCAGTATAGCATGGAAACCAATTTGACTCCAAAATCAAATATTTTCCACACAAGGCTCGACATTTTTAGGACGTTTGTTTGTTTGTTGTTGTTTTACATCCTAGCAACATCTAAGGTCATATCAGGATGGGTACCGATTTGTGACAGTGCGCACTCATGGTGACTTTATAGTTCTGTCCCACTGGGAAACCAGGCCACTGGCAACATGACCTGGTATCCTACTCAGTCACATTATCCTGACACTGAGCACACCAGTCCTTGCCCTGTCCTAATAATGCCGAGCATCTGGCTAGGAGCGACAAGTATCAATTTTTTAGTCATTGGTTTGACTCGACCAGGGTTCGAACCCACGACCTACCAGCACGGGAGACGGACGCTCTAACTCATTCGGTCATCCCGTCTGATTTTAGGACATTTCACATGCCACTTCCTTTATAAACACTAGTAATAATAATTTGAAATCTCATTGCTATGGTTTTGTATCATTTGTGATGATTAAAGAGAAAAGCAGAAAAATAATAGCAAGCTAACAGTCCAAGTGGAATCAAATTTCAATGTTTAGGGGCAATTTCAGTATTTATCTTTTACTATACCATAACTGGGTCCATGCATAGAGTGTCAAATGGTGAAAATAGTTCCTGTACTGTATCTGTACTTGGTGTTTGATACAGAGTTTGCTACGATGTTAATGACTCCAGAAAAGGTTAACTATTTCATAATTTTTTGTAGAAATAAATGTTTTCAACTTAATGAAGACATTGTATACAACCATTTGAAGTGAAATGAGCTGTTGTTCAGAGGTTTTTATTAAGTTTGTGACACTATATTTTCAATGCTGTTGACAATGTCACAAATTAGTGATGTAGTTTTCTATTTATTTAGCTACATCCATCCCAATAAGATACATAATACACAATATTAACATTTACCTTTGATCTAAAATATCTCCCACATTATTGGGCTAAATCATGAAATCTAAATATTGACACTCAAATAATGGGTTTCTTTGAAATATACATTTCAAGTAGACTACCTCAAGTGGTACACAGTTTCTGAGAACGAGCCATGTAAGTAAGTATGCGGCTGGGGGAATGGTGGTGGTGGTGGTGTTGGCGGGGGTAGACAGGATTGAAGGGGTGTAGAGGAGGGGAGGGGAGCCTTCAGGATCTTAAAACATGGGAAATGAAAAGAGCCTTTTTTTCTAGCTCTACATGATTAGAGTACATAAATAGAAGATTGTCAGATGTATAACAGTTAACAAAGCCCCAATGTGTGAAACAAGCTTTCTGTTCATCTAAAGCTGTAGAACAGGAATGGTGCTACTGACAACAACATCCACATGGGGAGTGTGCAGCTTGCATTAGGGGTTGGGGGCGGAGAATGGCTCATACTGGTGTGTGACAATAATAAAAAAATTGTAAAGTATTCTGATATTCAGCATAGGGGGGAATGCAAATGTTCGATTACTGATCAGTGTACGTGACCAGGCACATGTATATATATATGTATGGGCTCGTGGTGCCTGAGTGGGATGTAAATAGACAGTGGTGCTGGCAGGTCTGGGTGTGATTGCACTCAGGGACTACCCCCTCTGCTGGCATAGGGATCACCACACTCAAAGGTCAAGGTTGGTAGTGGCCATGGGGCCATACAGCTTGGTGGTGGTGGGCAGACCACTGGTGTCCATGGGGACCAGGAATTCTGGATCCCTATTGGTCGTGCTTGTTTACCATTGGGGGAAAGGGGTGATACTCTACAATGAACCCTTGTAACCATATACAAAATAAACCAGAGGGCTGGACTCTTTCTTCTTCTTTACATGTTATACTCTTCCTTTCTCTTTGTCTGTATTGATTTCACCATAGCCTGCCGACACGGCCACAGATTCGAGCATTGGACTCGACATAATGATGCCTGGTTAACAATACCACACCATTGTACCCTTTGGTAATAATGCACGGATTAGTTGCTATAGCAACACCAAAGGTGGATGGTTGGTTGGTTGGTTACTTGGAAGTTTTACATCCTGGCAACATCTAAGGTCATATCAGGATGGGAAACGACTTGTGACAGTGCACACTCACAGCGAATTTATAGTGCTGCCCCACTGGGAGACCAGGCCACCAGCACCATAAGCTGATATCCCACTCAGTCACATTATCCTGACACTGAGCCGAACAGTCCTTAGCCTATCCTAATAATACCGAGCACCTGGCTCGTAAGTGACAAGTATACATTTTTTAAGTCATTGGTTTGACTCGACCAGTCTTCAAACCTGTGGTTTCAAATGCCATGATTTACCAAAACTGGAGACAGACGCTCAACTCATTCGGCCATCCACTCTGCTACCAAAGGTGGAGATTCCTATGGAAAGATACACCTGGTAGTAATAATAAAACCATGATGCTAGCGTCAATATAGGGAGATGCCTTTAGCAACGGGGCATCAATAATGCATATGAAAACACTTGAAAGAAAACGTCAGGTGGGAATGTAGTGGTCCTATGGTCGTCACTACTAGAGACCATGAGAAATGACTTCACATCAGGGGGTCTTTGAATAAAACACTCAGTGCAATCGGAATAGGCAAATATGATATGTAATTCACTCTTATTTAATTACTGAAAATAGGAGTGTTTCTAAATTTACAGTAAACAGACATAATCGATTATATAGTTAAACATAAAATATAATTCTACTCAAACCTGTGCACTTGGTGGGGAGAGACAACAACACAAATTGAATATTGGTAAAGACCGTGCACAAACGCACGCATATACATGTTTATATATATTTATATATTTTTATATATATTTATATATATTTAATCTATATACATCTATACATTTTTTATGTGAGATATAACGTATTATATGAATATAAAGGGGCGGAGCATCTTGTGATATTTATTTCTCTATTTACATATATTTATATATATATATATTTATATATACGTTGTGGCCCTTCCACACCAAGGCTTACAGTTTTAAGTAAAATTATATTTGATGTATAAAAGCATAATCGATTATTTCTGTTCACTGGTAAAAGTATACAACACGCTTTCTATACTCATGATAAATAACAAACACATAATCACTTCACTCCAGCAGCAACAACAACGAAGAAAGAAGAAGACAAAGAAGAAGAGGAAGAAGAAGGGGAAAAGGAAGAAGAGGAAGAAGAAAAAGACGAAGAATGAGAAGAAAAAGAAGACAATGAAGAAGAAAAGAAGGCGAAGAAGAAGAAGAGAGAAAAAAGAAGAAACACAACAAATAATATCATCATAGCATCACGCCTCCATTAATCATTGGTGTAATGAGGCTTCAGGACGGGCTGGTAGCTTCAAGGAAGCATGTCTACAGCAGCAATAAACTCCTGATGTATCTGCCAGGAACATACGCACAGCGCCGCGGACAACAGGGTGGGGGGCGGGGGGGGGGGGGGGTGGAGACTCCTGGCGGCAGTTAGTTAGCTAATGGATAACAGGGTGTAATAACTCCCCAGTTAGTTAAGACCTCGGGCCCGGAACCTGCACCTTGAACACATTCAAAGAGAGGCCCAGCCTCTGGACATGCGCAGTGCGTGTCTTCCTGATTGGCAGGCATCGGCCGAGGTAGGGGGCGTCGGAGGGAGGGGTTGCATGAGGCAGGATGGAGAATGTGTGTGTGTGTGTGGGGGGGGGGGGGGGTCTCCTGGTGTACGTTCAACAAACAGCTACTGGTTAAGGTCTGTCAGGATTTTTGCCAGAGGGAAAAATGGGTATGCTTAAATTTTCTGATTGTACGACTCTACCCTCAAATTGTTGGGATAATTCTTTTTTTTAAAGGTTCTTCTATGAGACACAGACAACAAAGCCTCCAAAACACCAGTCCACCCCGGCCCCCTCCATTCTGTGTACCCTCAAAATATTTTCTGGCAGAAACCCTGTTTGTGGAAGCAGGGTGTGAGAAGAATGCATGCATGGCTGCCTTATCGCTTCTTTGTTTGTTGGAGTTTTATGTCCTGGCAACTTCTATCTAAGGTCAGGACGGGTACCTACTTGTGACAGTGCCAACTTATGGCAACTTTATAGTGCTGCCCCATTGGGAGACCAAGCCACCAGCACCATGACCTCATATCCTACTCAGTCACATTATCCCGACACTGACCCAACCAGTCTTTGCCCTATTCTAATAATGCCGAGCACCTCGCTAAGAAGCGACAAGAATCAATTTTGTAAGTCATTGGTATGATTCGACCGGGAATTGAACTCCCGACCTTCCGCACGGGAAGCCTGCGCTCTACCGATTCGGTCACGGCGCCCGATGCCTTATCACCACCTGGTGGAGGAGGAAGGCCTGGGGTGGAGCAGGACGCGCCATCTGGTGGACACGCATGACCTCTATGGGATGGGATGGCTGAATGAGTTCGAGCGTCCGTCTACGGTGTTGGTAGATCATGGGTTCGAACCCTGGTCGAGTCAACCCAATGACTTAAAAATTGATACTTGTCGCTTCGTAGCCTGGCACTCTGCATTCTTAGGATAGGGTAACGAGCAGTGGAATGAGGAAGACCAATCGTCTGCGATTGAAATTTCCCCTGCTTAATCAACTAATTGTACCAACAAATGTACTAAAATGCTAGATCACAGAAAGTTGGCTTCAGTGAATTATTATAATTTAACATATTGAAAAAAATTCTAGATAACACCAAACCAACACAATAACAGCACAAGAGAGGCCCAACATACACATAGGAATTCAATGGGGTAGATTGCATTCATGAGCCAATGGGAGTGTCACTTCTTAAGGCCAACATAACAGACACCCAATATTCACGTGCCAATTAACCAGGTGAAGGAATGATACAGTGAAAATTACATTCACACCACGAAACAGGCAATTGCCAGGGTCCCTTCTTAAGGCCAACATAAAAGTGCCCAAACATACACATATAAATTGAAAGGAAACTACTTTATGTCAGGAGCCTGTTACTTGTATATTTGTTGGGGTTTTACGTCCTAGCGACATCTATGGTCAACGGCTTGGGACAGTGCACACATGGCAACTTGTTAATGCTGCCACGTTACTGTTTACGTCAGTGGTACTGGTTTAACACGCCACATCCATGGTCAACGACTTGGGACAGTGCACACATGGCAACTGTTTAATGCTGCCACGTTACCGTTTACGTCAGTGGTACTGGTTTACCACGCCACTATAAAGCCCCCGTCCCCCTGGCACTCCCCCACCCGCACCACTCACTACCCACAGACCACTTAGCACAGTATCCTGATACTGAGCTAACCAGTCTTTTCCCTATCCTAGCAATGCTGAGCACCAGGCTAGATAACGACAAGTTTAAATTTGATAAGTCATTGGTTTGATTTGGCTGGGAATAGAACTCATGACCTTCCACACAGGAAGCCTTCGCTCTACCTATTCGGCCACCATGTCCGTTCATGGAGCGTTACTTCTTAAAGTGCCTGTCACGCTATGGCGGATTGAGCAACGGACAGAACCGGACAAAGAATAGTCTAGTCCGGTGTTATTCGGACTTGAAATGTATCGATTATTAACGGACGGTTAACGGACGGTAACGGACAGTAACGGTTGATAACGTATCTAATGATCAACAGACAATTCAGAATACAAAAAGAACTATAATGAACCGCAATGGATGTGTAATGGATATATAGCGGATGGGAACGGACGGGGAATGGATGGTAACGGATAATAACCACATAGGTCAGTCCGGCGCAATCCGTAACAGGTTTTGTGCATGCTCAAAACTTGTAATGGATCGGGCCGGATATCAACAGATATGCAATGGATACAAACCAGACTTTGCCAGATATTACCAGACTTTGTTCGCTTTCTTTCCGTTTCCCCAATCCGGTGATGTGTGACAGAGCCTTAAACTTGTTAAAGCTGCATAGTCCGATGAAACATCAAATTTTCAAAACAAAAATCTAGATTTCATTCTACTTATCTAACTTAGATAATGTTGCATTTATAAAGCATGTGTTGCCAAATAGAAGGGAATACTGAGTCAATTTAACAAAACAGAATTAAAAATGAAAGTTACTTTAAACTAACATAAGACAGATTATAACAATCAATTTAATAACTTTATCTCAGAAAAATGACAGGAGTTCAAAACCATCGGACTATGCAACTTTAAGTCCAATATAAAATCGGCCTGATATCCACACACACGAGCAATTCAACCTTCACGCCGCGAGCCAATGACAGTGTCATTTCTTATGACCCTGTCACATTACGACGCTTCTTGCCGGCGGGCTGCCAACGTGCCAAAAAGTCAAGAAACAT
This sequence comes from Branchipolynoe longqiensis, assembly GCA_030323885.1. Classification (NCBI taxonomy): domain Eukaryota; kingdom Metazoa; phylum Annelida; class Polychaeta; order Phyllodocida; family Polynoidae; genus Branchipolynoe; species Branchipolynoe longqiensis. The sequence continues at coordinate 21,839,973 of CM059196.1, forward strand.
GAAACTTTTTGGCGCGGTGGGAAAAAGTTTGACGTCAGCGCAACATGTTGGTAGCGTGCGGCCGACGTTGTGGTGACGTATATCGATGCCTGAGGAAAAAAAACAAAAAGGTTTGGCGCGCCGTCCTGATATGACCTTAGATGTTGCTAGGAGTAGGACGTAAAACAACAATGCACCAGTTTGGCGCAATGTGTGTCACGCGCGCGCGGCGACTGCCTAGCATTCGCATAACTTTATTCCAGCGGTCTCGACGTCCTCCTAACATGCCCATAATGTCCGCACCCACACGTTGGCACACGTCGAAAGTTTTGTGCAAGCACAAAACTTTCGACGTGCCTCGATGCGCGCCGACGATCCTCGCCAACAGTCGCCATCCATCAACGTATATGAACGCGCGCCTAACGCACATAACGCTTCCTGACGTGTCCCGACGTTCCGCCCCAAAATCACATACGTCGACGCGCGTTGGCAAGAAGCGTCGTAATGTGACAGGGCTATTAGGCCCACATAAATAGGACGGGCATATAAGTAGGAATTCAAAGCAGAAGACCAGTTTCACACACGCTAAGCGGCCTTCTTGACCTCTACACAGTCTACACAGGTCAATGAATCAATCCTCTCTCAATTATACCAGGTGAAGGAAGCTATCTCACTATAACTTCACAACTAAGGTGCACAATTCATGTCTGGCTTGGCTCTTCTTGAAGTTGTTTTGTATGTGTGTGTCCAGATACACAGAATGCAGCGAGCTTCAGGGAGTGTTTGTAAACGTTTACGTCAGCGGTACTGGTTTACGACGCCACTATAAAGCACCCCCTGGCACTCCCCCACCCGCACCACTCACTACCCACAGATCACCTCCCTCCGAGTCTACTGACATGAACAATATCTCAGCGCGTTCTCTTCTAAGGGAAGAGGCGAGTCGCTTCTCACTGCCCACATCATCTTGCAGCTTCACACTGTGAGACAATTTCCCCCTTTTCTTTAGATTTTTGTCCACGGTTAACAAAAAAACAAGAGAAAATACCAACCAAAACATTCACCCTTTCTTTTTATTGTTGTCCATTAATAAAAAACACCAACAAAAACCCAACAAAAACTTCCCCCAGGACTTATTTAAAGAAATACTTGATATTGTTTACAATATAAGCCGATGGTTTGCTAATGAAGCGACTGCGAAATAAACCGCTGGAACTGTCTTACTAAGAGTTCGCTAACCTGTACTGAAAGATGAGATGCTAGTAAAACAGGCGCTATAGCTTTTAAGACCAACAAAATATGGTTGTTTATAGTTGGGTGACCTGGCTAGTCTGAACTGACTAAAATAAACCTCATGTATATGTTTTCACTATATGATCTCCTACCTCATTATTTATATACACAACTTCGATTTATATACTACTGTTAGTATATAAACACATAAACTAGCGCATAGTATATTAAAATCATATAATAATAATAATAGTAATAATAATAATAGTAATAATAATAATAGTAATAATAATAGTAATATTAGAAATGATAATAATAAATCACAACTACTGATAATAATACATTTTTAAAAAGTCCATGAAAAATGCCGGTTTTATTATTTGTGAAACTATCGAACAATCTGTTAGTAACACGGATACTTTGATAGGGCTACTTGTACACAAGACATGCAATACACTAAATAATACTATATATAAAATAAAGATTTATGTTCTGTTCAAGTAACTCCTTAATTTGCGTTATGTAACCTGAAAGAGAAGTACTGGATTGTTCTTGGTGTTTTTTTTTTAGCTTTATGAACTCTCAAACACAACCTAAAAATTAGCTTATGTTTCCGCATCTACCCCCACCATGATGTGCCTAACGCCAGCAGGTTATTTACTCATAGACAACCGCCACGACCTGTATTAATGTCCTCACAGCAGTACTCCACCTGTATTAATGTATTAATGTGTCCTCACAGCAGTACCCCACCTGTATTAATGTGTCCTCACAGCAGTACCCTACCAGTATTAATGTGTCCTCACAACA
>CM059196.1:22464494-22470954 GCA_030323885.1 Branchipolynoe longqiensis
AAAACAACAGTTATCCATCATCTATACCCAGGTAAGACTCGTATAACTATACTATTTTACCTCGGTATACAGCCTCAGGCTAGCCTCAGGCTAGGGAGACCTTTACATAATTCATTTTTATCCTTAATATCATTTTATTCTTATTATAACATGTTTATGTGTCATTGTATTAGTAATTGTAACATTCAAAGTTTTTGTTCTCACCTATTCTTGTTAGTTGGTGAGCAGGCGCTTTGCAATGCCGGTAGGCTTTTCTAGTCGCTTGTTGTAATGTTTTGCAAACGACTTAGCCGTCTTCCAGCCTGCATGCGCTAGGATTCTTTTGACAGAAATCCCGAGCAAACATGCTTTGGAGACCATGGCACCTATGGTTGAGTGGGAAGAGTATTTGCCCGTATCCACTCCAGCCAATTTCAACACCGTGATCATCCATCTGGCAAGGGTGTCTCTTGAAATTGCATTATGTGGCTTTATGAAGCTCACTAATAGTTGTTGTGAGGCACGTAAGTCCTTAGTCTTGGATATATAAGCCCGTATGGCTGACACAACACATAATTTACGATCCTCTGGGAAATAGTCTAAGTGAACCGTAGATAAAGGGTCACCTAGTCTGTTCGATTTCAACAACTGTGCTAAATCAAACGTAGCTTGTTTCTTGTCTATTTCTAATCCATCTAAGGATAATGCAACAATTGTTTGTCCTCTGTGTCCTGTTACCAGTAGTAACAAGACAGCTACCTTAAAACCTACTTGTTTTATATCTAACAAAGAGTTGTGAGGCCAAGCCTTAAACAACTTAAATACAATGGAAACATCCCAAAACCGATTATATTTAGGTTTTGGGGGATTCCTTTGATAAATTGAATGAAGTAAATAATGAAGGACATAATGTTTACAAACTGTATCTCCCTCAATTCTAGGTAAGATAACTGATAACGCGCATCTGGCTGCATTGACCGCCCCAAACCCAAGTCCTTCATCCTCTAGAGAACGAAGAAAACGAGGCCACTTGTGCAATTGTTGGATTTGTTGGCTTGACTTTCATTAGCAAACAATGTACACCCCATTTTCTTAAATATGTCGTGTACATTTTGACAGTTCCTGGCCTCCATGCATCGGCTACTATTCTGTCTTCTGTAATTTTATCTAATCCAAATTGCTGTAAGTGTTTCCTCAGAAAAGGAATGCCAATAGGGGTGTCGCTGACACGTCGCCGTGAACCGATAGCGGTCCGTGGTGCGTTAGGTTCCCGACTTTTCTTGGGAATCGTATATGTTGTTTTGCCAGTTGTGAAACTGCTGGTAGCCAAGGTTGCGTGTCCCAATCGGGCACGATGAGTATGGCGTGTGTCCCCTCCATGCTGATTTTTCTCACCACTCGGCTGATAATGCTAAACGGTGGGAAAATATAGAAATAATTATCTACCCAGGTAATAGCAAATGCATCAACTTTCCAAGCATCCGGTTCAGGATGCCAAGAAACATAACAGGGTAACTTGTTATTATTTCGTGATGCAAACAAGTCAACTTCAGGTGTACCCCATTTTGCACAAAGTAAGTTAAACAGGTGTGCAGAGAGGGACCATTCTAAATGGTCATGGAATTTTCTACTCTTATGGTCTGCAAGTGTATTTTGTGACCCTGGGATATGCGCTACAGTCAGCCAGACTTGTTGGGCCTGTGCCCAGTTCCAAATCAGTTTTGCTAACTGATTGCAAGGCTTTGATTTTGTTCCACCCATATTACGGATATATGCCATAGCAGTAGTGTTATCAGTTAGTATTCTAACTTGTGATTTAGGTACCTTCACTAAGCTACGTAATCCCAAATAAATGGCACGCAATTCTAGCGCATTAATGTGGTCTAACCTTTCATCGTCTAGCCATCTACCTCCTGTCGCTATCCCATCTTGATGGGCTCCCCAACCTTCTAGAGAAGCATCAGTGGTAATTACTGTATTTGGTTCCGCCATGCGGATTGGATTGGGTGAATTTGCTATATGTTGCATCCACCATCCAATATCCTGTAAACCTTCTTCAGAAATAAACATCTTTCGTTCAAAATTGCCTTTAGTTCTTGCTAACGCTAAATTTTTTATCTATTTCTAGAGATTTAATATGGGCTTTCCCGTATAGAATAGTGAGTGCATAAGATATCATTATTCCGATAAGGACTGCAACCTGTCTAATCTTAGGTTTCGGTAACTTAAGAAGCTGGGTCCCTGTGGTCATAAACTTATTTAGTTTCTGTTCTGTTATCGACGCTGTTAGGGATTGTGTATCAAGAATAAACCCTAAACATATTAGTTGTTTTGTTGGTTTAAGCACTGACTTATGTGGCTGTACATAAAACCCTAATTTAGTGAGCAATGCACATAAATCCATAACTGCGTTTACACAATCAATTTGTGTTGACGCCATTATAAACGAATCATCTATGTAAGGAAACATTATGTGACCATTCCTAGCCATAACTGAGAAAACAGGCTTTAACAGTTTAGAGAACAAACGAGGGGCACAAGCTAAGCCATTTGGCATGCAGGTAAACTCATAGAGTTGGTCATCCCAAAGGAAGCGGAGAAATTTCCGGTGGTGTTCCGCTATGGGAACCGTGTAATATGCATCTTGTAAGTCAACACTAGCCATCCATGCATCTGGTGTAATCAGATCTCGTGCTGTATCTAAAGAGAACATTTTAAAATGTCGATATTCAATCATCTTGTTAAGGGTTGTTAAATCCAGGATCATTTGAACGTCACCGTTAGGTTTTGGTCTCAAGAAGATGTTTGAGATAAACTCTCCTGGGCAATGTGTTACTTTTTGTATAATACCGTTATCAAAATCTTTTTGTACCTGTTCAGTTAGTGCCTCTCGTTCAAGTGGTTCAATTTTATAGGGAAAAGGAACTCTCCCTTGTACCGGAATGTCTATGAAGGGAATTTGAACACCATTAACTATATTTAAAATATCTCGATCAGTGGTAATTTTGTGCCATTCAAGAACATGGTTATTAATATTGCCAGCCACAAAGTTGCTTACAGTTTGTTTGGTTTTACTTTTAGAGGCCGCGGGGACTTGTAATGTCTGTGTTTGGGCCTCTACTTGGACCCACCCCTGCGGAAGGGGCGCTGGGAGTTGAAGCCTCGGCTGATCGGCCGTGCGGGGCGTCTGTGCATACCTAGCTTGGAGATGATTTCCGCAGGTTTGAAAGTGCGGAAATGACCATTAATGGTCTCGCGCATAAGCGTGGTGGTTTTCACCCGCTTGGCTTTAGGTTTCTCAACTTTCTTAGCCACTTTGCCACCAATGGCAGCGTAGACCCCTTCGTATTGTGTGTCTGAGTCAGATTCCGTTGATGTGGAATCTGGCGAAGAATCCTTCTTCTTCTTCTTCTTCTTTTTCTTCGACTTGGGCTTGTTCTTTTTGCATAGTCCTGTCTTGTTTCTCTCTTTGGTGAAGTCATCACCCAAAGAACTCACTTGTTTCTTCTTCTTCCTCCGTTTAGGAGGAGGAGGAGCAGCCTTAGGCTCAATCGCTGAGTCTGTTTCCGAGAAATCATCCCAGTCAGACTCGTCTTGGAAAGCAGGCATAGGCCGTTTCCGAGACGCAGGTGGTTGTAGAGCCAGAATATGACTCTCCATAGCAGCCCACCGAGCCTCCCAATCCGGAGCTGTCGGGCCCGAAGGCCGTGTCTCCTCTTCCGCGTCAGAGAGGATGTGCGCCCCGGGCTGTGGTGAGGGCATAGCCGACAACACTGGTGAGGAGTCATACTCCTCGTCCGAGCCTCTCGGAGCACGTCCCTCAGCTGCCGCTGCAACTCTCTACTCCGCTTCGTGGCCATCGGGATCTGAAACAATAATATTGGTCAATCCCGGTATTTCTAAATGTCACAACCTTGTTGTTTATAACTTAATTGGACATCTAGTGGTGTTAGAGAACGTGTTCATACCGTTCTAACACAGGCGTAATAAGCTACATTTTTGGCGTAGATTGTGGGTCAAGCCCAAATCTATCGCGGGGTCGGGACCAGTGTATCGGCTCGCCCATCCCTCTATTCCGCACACTTCTCCCTCCTGCGATTACTGCGCCAGCAAGTTGGAGAAAATGCTACGAAACTTAAAGAAACGCCTGAAAAAAGTTGTGGGGAGTCTATAAAAGAAACCCAGGAGCATCTCCAACAACACTCTCTATTAGAGTCCGAGAGAATTTCCACAGGAGATGAGGCAGAGCCCACATCTCTACCCATGTCACACGGGTGTTGATAGAACCGCTAAGTATCGGTTTCGTTCGTTAGACAAAGGAATCTAGAGCGTTCTATCCTTGGTTTTTTTAAAACCTTTAAACTAGTCCAAAATGGACCAAAGAAAGTTCTGAACTTTCCAATTTGATGCTATAATGCATCATAAGTAAGCTAACCACAGTTATTAGTATACTTACTGCGTATTAGCTTGTTTGTAGACTAAATTTGCCGGAGCAACTCAACGAACGTATCCAGTCGTGAGTTGTATATGCTAATTGCTGGACCGGATGTGCTTCCTTCTCCCTAGCCTGAGGCTAGCCTGAGGCTGTATACCGAGGTAAAATTATAAATAAACAGTATTATGCCTAAATCTTTTCTTTTTTTTTCTTGGAAGATTCATACCGCCTATCATGGATAAGTCTGAGTAGACTTCTTTTCACTATTAGACAGTTTGTTGATAGAAAGCTCGAGCATACACTTTCACCAACCCAAGGGATTTTTAACCTCCCACACCACATAGACATGGGAGCAACCAGTCTTTGATGACGCTGTAAGTTATACACAGTGGTGTAAATCCAAATTGGCAGAGTTGGGGGCACAGGGAATCGAACCACCTACCTTCAGATTAGGAGTCTGACCTCGAAAAAAGTCAGAGACTCTAACCACTCTGCCACAGAGAACACCACAACCAGTTACAAGCCATAAACAAGAAGCAAGAAAACCAAAACTATTGCTAAAACAAAATTCAAAAGATTGGAACCGCCACTATAAATACATATACAAATGTAAATACCAGAAGGTTCATCAATCTTATTCTTCTATCCGATTATTCACCGAACCGAACACCACGGCGCATTTAAAGCTGCATAGTCCGATGAAAACATCAAATTTTCACACAAAAAACAATTATGTAGATTTGATTAGCTGTTGCTAGGACATAAAACTCCAACAAGCAGCATCCATTTCTCTTCTATTGACTTAGTATGCCCTTCTGTATAGTGACACATGGTTAATATGCGCACCTGTATCTAACCTGGGTATGTAGGTTCACATGTAGCTAGGTTTTTCACTTTGGAACACATGACCTTTATCTTACTACGCAACTTTAATGCCGACACCAGGCAGAGCAGCGTGGATTTCAGAATCCACTATTTTGTATAATTTTCTCTCTCAACATTTTCCAGGGGAGGCTCCACAGTTCGTCCCTGTTGGAGGGGTCGACCCGCCCCTCCCACACCTTACCCCCCTTTAGCCATACTATTTCTACCTATTTACAATTTGTGTATCAGGGAGATGTCCTTACTCACTCTTATTAATACCCCAGTCACACGAGGCCGACGTCAAAACGTCCTTCATTGCGCCCTCCTTATCCCTCCTTAAGTGCTGGCGCCACGAGGACGCCAACCTCCCGGCGTCCCTTTCGGAAATTTCTGGATGCAAGGAGGTTGCAAGTGCTGCACTTGCAACCTCCTTGCATCCAGTTTGGTCGGTGCCATTAAAATATGGTTGGTGGTCTGGCGCCGCCCTGGCGCCACCAGGTTGGTTGACGCATTGGCGCCGATCTGGCACCCATCTCGTGGCGCCAAAATATGCAATACCGCTATGGCACCAACCCGCGCTGACCCTGCGCCGACACCGTGCCGACCACGTATTTGAATATGCAATACCGCTACGCACCAACCCCGCGCCGATCCCGTCCGACCCCGTCCGACCCCGTGCCGACCCTGCGCCCGACTCCGCACCGACTACGCGCCGACCCCGCGTCGACCACGTATTTGAATCAATGTATCGAATGGGACGCTGGGAGGTTGGCGTCCTTTTGGGCGTAAGGAGGTTGGCAGCGAGCGCTGGCTCTCTGTGTGACTGGGGTATATAACTTGGCACCTCTGGGTCCCGTTAGGAGCCAGGTCAGATGATTTACCGTATTTACCACGTGAGCTTGTTCCCGCCGGATCATGACATCACAACGCATCCAGTGGGCCTATCTTAATGGTGCCAGTTAAACGGATCCCGATCAAATGTGGCTGCGTTTTAGTGGCTTAATCGGGACGATCGCTAACGCTGATTGGTTGGTGTAAGACGAACCTGATGAAGGTTTTTTTTCTCTTTTAATTTGCGACAATTACCGACAACAGGTTGTCGCAAAATTGTCCGCACGAGCAACGTGTGAGGAGGCTCTTTCAAGGCTCGAGCATGGCGCCAGTTCACCACATAAATAAACC